>PIJE02000238.1:0-57500 GCA_002895965.2 Coryphaenoides rupestris | reverse complement strand
GGGCCGCTGACGGAGAGTCAATACGGCTCCCTGACTCCCTCCTCCGGGATGGGAGGGGGAGGGGGGGACATTTAAGACTTGAGCGACAACTAAAGTTTCTGGATCTGCATCAAAGTCGCTCTGAATGACCTTGATGTGACCCTGCCAGGAGCACCAGGGAGAGTGGGTGACGTGACACCCTGCGGTATTAAAGCACACCTACCGTATGGTAACACACAGAAACACACACACGCACCTCACTGGGAGGAGGAACGCACTATCAACACGCCATTAACGACTCGAAGGGCCGCGGGCCACAGCAGAGTGGCCCATTAATTGCCAGCTAATAAAATAATTCACCAATTGATTGGTCAACAAATCAATTAGCCCTGATGCACTATAATACTGTACAGAGAGAGAGAGAGAGAGAGAGAGAGAGAGAGGCCGTGTGTGTGTGCGTGTGTCGAATCCACTTAAAAACATTGAGAAATAATAAATGACTTAAATGTAGACAAAGCCAGCATGGCATGACGTCAGACACTCAATAAAATACACTTCACATCTGCAGCATCTATACGGATAATTAAAAAGTAAATAATAACATATTGGCTGTTAATTCAGAAGTGGTGACACGGCTTTAGTCGTATATCTGCCGACATTAAGTCCGAGCTAAATTATGATGATCTAATTCATAAGCTGAACATAAACATATATACTAGTGCTGAATGGTTAAAACTGTAGAAATATCCAAATGTTATTCTTGACTTAATCACCTCGTCTAAAATACTGAGCTTTAAATTAGGGGTATTTTCACCCATCACAACTGGAGTTGTTTTATATTTAGGCCTATTTGACCTTCTTTGCATTGCTAACATAAATATAGGCCCATCTTCATTTAACAAACAATTTTATATGTTTATGTATATAAACATATACAATTGCATATATATATATATATATATATATATATAGCCCTATAATATGAAATATGTAACCTTGGACATTTTCTGTTACGGTAAAAGTTTTATTAAAACCAACAACCCTTGTACTGTTTCGTTTGACATGATAATCTTTACATAATTTAATCTCGATTCAGTAAAAACAAATAACATTCATGTCCTCATAACATTTGTGAAAAACGGATTGGAAGAAGAATCCAGATGTTCCATGATTTAACATAAAGCCTTATTTAACACATACACAGGCTCACTCAAATATTTAAACAAACTGATTAAAGCTGCCATTAAGAAGCAAAGAGAGAGAAAAAAAAAATGTACAATATGGTCAAATAACCTCAAACACAAATCTAAATGAATTCCTACATTCCTTAAATTATGAATGTAGGAATGCCACTATTGAAATGAAATCCTATACTATAAACATAATAGAACCTGTCCCTCAGTTACAGAGAACCACTCTCACACATAACAGACCACAGATTGTAGGCCCATCAATAAGAACAACAAAGGAATGAAACTGTACCGTTTAAAAATAACCCCACAGCATTAGTCTATTATTGTACACATATGCCAAGTGTTTCCAATTGATGGCCTATATTTACAGAAAAAGAACGGACTGCTAGGATCGTTGTGTTTTGCAAATAAATAATACTTCAGTTTCATGGAGGCTAAATGACCTGCATGTACTGGACGGCACACAAGAAGCGCAACAGGCACGACTGGGATCTTTCATAGTCTCTGGGAAGTGGTGGGGAGCAGCGCCGCCGTGTGGCCGGATGCAGTAGTGCAGGTGTAAGCAGCTCATTCACGATGCATGGTTTACAAAAGATGCATGTATAGTTGGTCTACATAAGAACAAGTCTTAGCCATATCAAACACCAGTTCAGGCACGGTGAACTTAAACTACTTCCGTTGAGTTGTAAAGTATAGCAACCTTGACCACCCCCTGTAAATCCATTCAGAAATAAAGAATACAAGACAAGAGCACACATCCTGTAGCCCACATCCTGTAGCCCACATCCTGTAGTGCACATCCTGTAGCCCACAGCCTGTAGCTGGAACCCTGCTGGCGGAGACCAGACAGGAGGGTCTGGGGGTCGGTGGTCGGGGGGTCACACCATGTTGGTGTGTGTGTTGGGGCTGCGTGTGCGCAGGTCCTGCACCTGGTCCAGCACCCAGCCCACGGCCGGCCGCTCCTGGGGGTTGGACACCATCATGGAGCTCAGGAGGGTCTGGAGGCCCTCCGAGTAGCTGGACACACACACACACACACACACACACACACACACACACACACACACACACACACACACACACACACACACACACACACACACACACACACACACACACACACACACACACACACACACACACACACACACACTGTAGGTTAGGTAGGGTATGAGTAGTAAGGTATAGGTTAGGTAGGGTATGAGTAGTAAAGTATAGGTTAGGTAGGGTATGAGTAGTAAGGTATACTGTAGGTTAGGTAGGGCATGAGTAGTAAGGTACAGGTTAGGAAGGGTATGAGTATTAAGGTATAGGTTAGGTAGGGTCTGATCAGGTCTTGGGTGGAGGCTGAGAGGCTGACCTGCAGGGCTGGGGGATGACCACCGCGTTCTGGACGGCCAGGGCCACACTGTCGCCCCTCTGGAACACCATGTCGAAGGGGCCCTCCAGGAACATCATGCTGTACACCACGCAGCCTAGCGACTAGCAAGACAACATCGTTAGTGTCGCGTAGCCTAGTGACTAGCAAGACAACACCATTAGTGTAGCGTAGCCTAGCGACTAGCAAGACAACAACGTTAGTATAGTGCAGCCTAGTGACTAGCAAGACAACACCGTTAGTGTGATGTAGCCTAGCGACTGACAAGACAACACCGTTAGTCTCATGCAGCCTAGCGACTAGCAAGAAAACACCATTAGTGTGGTGTAGCCTAGCGACTGACAAGACAACACCGTTAGTCTCATGCAGCCTTGCGACTGACAAGACAACACCGTTAGTGTGGTGTAGCCTAGCAACTAGGAAGACAACACTGTTAGTATAGTGTTGACTAGCAAGACAACACTGTTAGTATAGTGTTGCCTAACGACCATCAAGACAACACCGTTAGTATAGTGCAGCCTAGCGACTAGCAAGACTAGCAAGACAACAATAAACAATAATAATAAATAATACACGCTTAGCAGAAGCAAAAGGAAATCAAGTGAGAAGATAAAATCAGTGGAAATATCTGCAATATACAATACTAACAACAATAATTAATAACCAATACATATGTGGAAAATAAATGTATAAACTAATGTGAAATAAATGTATTATGTACACGTACTAACATCAGATGTCTAAAGATCAGAAGGAGCCATTGTGCTCAGAAGTCCGACTAACATGCAGGATAACAATAACTGATGTGTAACCATAATGCAGATGTCCTTCCTACCCAGATGTCGGTGCGCGCATCGATGATACAGTGGCTCTCCACGTTGAAGAGCTCGGGGGCCCGGTAGGACACGGTGCAGCGCTGGGCCGCCCAGTCCTGCACAGTCATGGCTTCACGGGACCCCCGCACCTGAGGGAAGGAGCCTGCACTCAATCAGTCACACCGACCACAGTGATGACACCTCCACACTTAGCTAGGGGGAGCAGGTAGGGTTAGGTGTCTTGCTCAGGGACACTTCGACAGGGGGAGGAGCCGGCGAGTGAACCAGCAACCTTCCAGTCTCCAGGCAACCTGCGCTACCTCCTGTCTGAGTTCCAGAGTACCAGCGGTCTCCATGCATTTGTCAAACCCCACCCCTGCTCATTATGGGATAGGTTGAACCAGGACCTAGGTTGGTCTACCGGAGGCTGGTCTTGGATCATTCATGTTTAAAGGACCACCAGACCCTGGACCCCAGCGTTCGGTTTCCTCATGCCCTGGTCTTCAGTACATGGTGCTGGGGGTGGGGCTCCAGTAAGGGTCTAGATGCCGCTCACCTCGATCCGGGCCTTGTTCATGGAGCCCAGGTCCATGAGCAGAGGCCGGTCCTCCTCGTCTAGGAGCACGTTGGTGGGCTTCAGGTCTCTGGAGGCAGGAGTGAAGGGTTGGAGGGAGACCCAACCATGTGACACCGAGACAGCCCCAATAAAAACACATATAAAGACGCCATATCCTGCTTACCATGAGACATAGCTCAATAAATATGCTAAATATGAAAAACATGCATCATGGTGAAGATGGATATGAATTACACAGGATCCGTTTTGTTGTAGTGACACTTACTACAAGTTCAATTGGATTCATGTTGACACAATTCAGCAAACATAACAGATTAAATACACAGTGAACATGTGGGATTAAGGTTGTGTCCTTAATAGGCCAGAAGTGAGAGTGTGATTGAGTGTGTGTGTGAGTGTGAGAGTGTGTGTACCTGTGAGCATAGCCTCTCTCGTGGATGGTGTGGAGTCCAGAGCAGATCCCGTGCAGGATGTGCAAGATCCGCCTCTCTGGCATGGAGCCGCCTTTATCACGAAGCTTCTCCAGAACAGACCACAGGCTGCCCTTCTACACACACACACACACACACATTATATTTACACTGACTTAGTCACGCCAGCAGTACATGTAGCCTATAGTTACACACTGACATAGTAAAGTGTAAAGTTATGCTGATGTAGGGAAGCAGCAATAAATAAATAAATATTTATATATATATATATATATATATATATATGTAGTCTATATGTAGTATATAGTTATATATATATATATATATATATATATATATGTAGTATCTAGTTATATATACACTGTATATATGTGTATAGTTACGCTGATGTAGGGCAGCAGCAGCCAGGCCTCGGTCTTGCCGTTTCGCTCCACGAAGGCGTGGCCGCTGAGGCTCAGGATGTTGGGGTGGCTGAAGAGGAGGTGCATGTCCACCTCAGTCTGCGCCTCCTGCCGCGCCTCCCGGTCGTGGCACAGGATGCGCTTCAGGGCGTAGAACCGGCCGTCCTGCACACCCTCCAGCAGGTCCACGTAACTGAAGCCCCTGCACACAAACAAACAAACAAACAAACAAACAAACAACCAAACACACGCCACACACGTCATTGAGTCATCTCATTAGCAGACTCCCTTGAAAGGCCTCCGATACTATTCTACCACCAGGCGTGAGAGTGATCAGACATTCCAAGCCATTTCAGAATCTTCGGCTTGTGACATCACAAGTGTCACAAGACAACACTTGTGATGTCATCGGTGGACCCTTGGACGCTTGGAATGGCTGATTCCACTCACGCCAGGTGGCAGAGTAGGACTCCTTTAAGTAAGGATGGAGGGTGGATGGTGTTGTTGTTGTGGGGAGGTCTTCCTCACCCTTCATCTAGCTTCTGGATGAAGTGGTATCTCTTGTTGTCGATGGTGAGCGAACCACGGGAGCAGATACACAGCCTCTGGCCCATCTTCCCTCGCACATCGCTGAGCACCAACCTACTGACTACTGGGGAGAGAGACATGATTATATAATGATATACATATATAAGGTATAGGTGGTGACAACAACAACAACAACAACAACAACAACAACAACAGGTGACAACACAACATATGCTTCAAGAAATGGACCTTTAACAGCATCTGGTCTGCAAACACACACCCGCACAGCTGGATTCCAGGTGATTTGGCGGCTGTTTTGTTACCTTTCTTGCTGCTTCTCGTCTCCCTGGTCAGCGGAGGGGCGCCACACGGTCCGTCTCCTTCTCAGACTCCTTCTTCTTCTGGTGGGCGGGGTTTCCGGGAGATATCGCGACAGTTGACCAATTGGAATACGTTGATGTAAGCGGGAGCTATCGCGAGGTCAGCGGAGCGGCGCCACGCCCCCATCTGGTCTTCTTCTTCGTCTCTTCTTCTTTTGGGGGGAGGGGGGGGGCGGGGTTTTCAGGAGATATCGCGACAGGTGACCAATTGGAATACGTTGATCAGGACAGGAGATATCGCGAGACTTTACCAGGAACACGTCGTCGCGTCCAATGGTTTGCCATTGGGACAGGGAGTTTATTTTATTATTTATATAATAAGAAACCGGGCTGATCCAAAGAATAGAGTGTAATTATTTCAGAAGTTATTTATGTATTATTATTATTATTATTTTGTTCTATTTTTTTTTTTGTATATTATATATATTATTATATTATTAGTATTTTGTTTTTTAATTAGTTATTTAGTGATTTGTAATTTTTACTTTATGGACGCTGGTCCACACTCCAACACAGTAGCTAGCGGTAATGCTCATTAACGTTAATTCCGTGGTTGTCGCAAACGAGCAGGAGACATCAAACTGAGGACATCCTTGACAGACTCTGTACCCACTGCACCCAACATGAAGTGGAAACCGAGCTACACTTCCAAACAACCTGCCACCTATACCAAGACATTAGAGATACATTCTTCCCATAGATCTCAAACACCCAAAAGAATTTTGATAACTTAACAAACAACCAAAAACGTCCATATCTGCTGGGCGAGGTACAGGAATGTGCAAAACACAGCAGCAAGATTTGTGAGCTGTTGCGACAGGAAAGGGACATCCAACGGAATACAACCTTCATAAAGACTGTCAATCACCTGTCAATCCCCCTTTCATAATTTTAATTAGTATTTTGTTATTATTATACATATATTGTATATATATATCTTTATTTCATTTTTGTATTTTTTCCTTTTTATTGTATCTTATTTTTGTATTTTTAAATATTTTTTGGTATTTTTGTTATTTATAATTTTTTTATTTGTATTTTTTACTTACTGTATATATTTAGTTCTTTATAAATATACTTTTCATTTACCACTCGCTTTGGCAATGTAAATGTACGTTTCCCATGCCAATAAAGCTCTTTTGAATGTAAATGAATTGAATTGATATCGCGAGGGTTTTGCCAACAGCGCCGCCGAGCCTAGCGGTCAGTCAGACGCACTGCAGCAGCAGAGGCAGCGATGGCGGACCGCAGGCGCAGCAGCAGCAGCAGCAGTAGTAGTAGTGATGACGGAGGTGACATGTGTGCCGTTTATTAACTACTGTTAGTTGAATAATAATAATAATACTAATGTGTGTCTGTAGCTTGTTGTTGCTGCTGTTTCGTTAGCCCAGGCTAGTAGGCGTGCTAGACAGAGCGTGCTAGCTGGTGGCTAACGTTAGCCCGCGTAGACACCAATACAATACAATACAATAGAATAGAAGAAGTAGGAACCCATGACGCTCATCTATTGCTGAATATTTTGTATAAACACTAATTATGTTGGTTGGTTGGTTGCAGATTCGCCCAGTAGCTAAGCTGTGCTTGTCCACCTCATGGCTACAAGCAGTGTCTCTCTCTCTCTCTCTCTCTCTCTCTCTCTCTCTCTCTCTCTCTCTCTCTCTCTCTCCCCTGCCCCTGCCTCTCCCTCTCTGCCTCTCTCTCTCTCTGTCTATATATATTATTGATCTGTCATCTATAGACATATGCAATGTCTGTCAAACTGTGGGAGTCCAAGTGGGTTTTAAATGCCACTGACTATACGTTCAGGTAAATAAGATAATAATAATAATAATACTAATAAGACAATAAGATGTCTTGTATTAGTTACCCCAACAGAAAGAGAGGGTGTCACGGCAGAGCGTACAGGAAGCCGTCATGAACGGGTGAAGTGATATTCAGGTGTGTTGTTTCCATGCTAACAACAGCTGCTGGGTGTGTAGTTTCCATGGCAACAATAGCTGCTGGGTGTGTAGTTTCCATGGCAACAATAGCTGCTGGGTGTGTAGTTTCCAGGGTAACAGCTGCTGGGTGTGTTGTTTCCAGGGTAACAGCTGCTGGGTGTGTTTCCAGGGTAACAGCTGCTGTGTGTTTTTTCCATGGTCACAGCTGCTGGGTGTGTTGTTTCCATGGTCACAGCTGCTGGGTGTGTTGTTTCCTTGGTCACAGCTGCTGGGTGTGTTGTTTCCATGGCCACAGCTGCTGGGTGTGTTGTTTCCATGGTCACAGCTGCTAGGTGTGTTGTTTCCATGGTCACAGCTGCTGGGTGTGTTGTTTCCAGGGTAACAACTGCTGGGTGTGTTGTTTCCAGGGTAACAGCTGCTCACCGTGTGAAGTTGTCTTGCCTCAAGCAGGGCCAGAGCCGGCGGGGGGCAGAGTGAAAACTAAGGCTGTGTCTTGTAGCGCTGCGACGGGAGGCGAGGCGGCCGTCAAACGCTCCGCCCTGCACATGGCCGCCGCGTCCGACGCCCACGGGGACGAGGCCTCGTCCAAAGGTGCGCCGGCGAAAGTCTCCAAGATAGGCTTTGGTTTGGGCAGTCAGGCAGGGAAGAAGGGCGCCGCCATCTCCATCAAGCTGGGCGCGTCTGTGAGTATTCACCTCCTGAGCACCGCACCACCGCATCCCTCTACAGGCCACTGTGACGGTTAGCGTGGATATCACTGTTCATGCAGCCTGGCTCACACTGGGGCGTGTAGGATCACAGTCGTGACGTGAGCGTAGCCTACAGGGATCAGAATCAAGCAACGCTTTCTTCCTCTGCTGTCCTAGAAGCCCAAAGAGCCGACGCCAAGTGTTCCTGCCAAAAAGGCAACGATGGCCTCTGTGTTCAACGAGGATGACGATGTGAGTAAAAGCAATAAATAATAATAACAATAATAATGGTGCAGTGGTGTTTGCAGCATGTGTCATACAGACATGTCCAAGCCAATGCTAACTTCCCTTCTCATGCAGAGCGAACCAGAGGAGATGCCTCCAGAGGCCAAGATGAGAATGAAGAACATCGGCAGGTATGGTTTGTGTGTGTGTGTGTGTGTGTGGGTGGGGGAGGGTGGTGAGAAAGGGGGTTGAAAAACCTGTCTCTGGGGGGGTCAGCAGTCATACAACATGAATGTCTCTCCGTGTCGCCACTCCAGGGAGACTCCGACGTCCGCCGGGCCGAACTCCTTCAACAAAGGCAAGCAGGGCTTCTCCGACCACCACAAGCTGTGGGAGCGCAAGATGAAGACCCAGTCGGATCACACTTAGACCCCCGGCCTAAGTGTGAAGCTGGCCACACCCCCAGAGCTCCTGGCTGGTTCACACACCTCCCGTTTCCCCCCTGTCCCCCTCCACGACCCCCACCATCCTCCTGAAACCTCCTGGTCTTATTTCCCAGCCTCGTTCTCGGCCCAACCGCCGCGGACCTCACGTCTCCCACTCCACCCGCTAGCAGAGCCAGACAGAGTCAGCAGGAGGCTGTGGACCAGGCTGGGAAGTACCAGACCAGGCTGGGAAGTACGGGCCCAGCATGCTGTTAGTCTCCCCCGTGGCCCCATGTGGCTCATCTCTGGTGTAAAAATGTACATAGAATGAAGCGATGGTCTTTCTTTATTTCTTAGTGTGTGTGTGTGTGTTTTGTGAGTGCAGAACAGTTACGTTTTGTTCAACAGGAGGAAATAATTTTTTTTTATTCTGTCCACCATTGTGATTTGTATTTCCTCATTCATATCTTCTGATTGTCTATCGTCGTCATGGCAGCCGACTGTATCAGATGCTGTGCTGGTGGATAGACATTTTGTGGGTTGAGGTGGTGCATGACCTTTTAATGAAATACTAAATAATGTATTGTCCAACTTCCCCTGCTACCCCTGAAACTATCTGGAGGTCTGTACTCCTCTCCTGTGTCTCAGAACATCTTTACCCCAAATAAAAACCTGGAATTTGGTTTTGCATCATGTGTGATTAGTACATTATTTCACCTCATCTCCTGGTCACCTAATCACCTTAATAATTAGCTTTGTGTCATCCAAACTGGAAGATGCACGTAAACCAGGACCTGTTGGCACATTTATGAAGAACCAGTTGAAGAGCAAGGTACTCGATCTTAGTTTTCAGTTTCAACCGCTAATACAATGATATTCAGAGTAACTCTTAATCCACGCACACCATCACGAAGGGGTCCCCCCCGGGCTACTCGGTAATGACCTCTGGGTGGGTGCTTCACACCTGGAAAGGAAGTCAAAGGTCAAATTGTATATGATTATGATAGTAAGTATTAGGAGTAACTAAAATATCGTACCCAAGCCTCTCTGTGGCTGCTGTCCAGGGCAGCATCCCTCGGACAGTACCCAGGAGACGACCCCTCTCAATCGGTCTGTTTCGTACGGCCAGGGGCGCGCTTCCAATGGGCACACAACTCGTCATGACAAGATTGTTGGCTCAAATTGGTGTGGGACATAACTGACACCAGCATGTATTTATTAACAAGCAGTTAACAAAACAGTGCCTCCACCGTTTGATAAATTAGGGGATGTTAAAAAGCCCTTTGAGACTATATGTAACTGTGACTAACGGCTATATTATAGCAGTAGTTCGGGAAGCGACCACTAGGCGTCGCGCTTGTCAGCCAAACGTTGTTGTGGTTCTTCTGTTGTCCCGCTGGAGTCGATGGAGAGCCGAGATCACGTGACTCGGCTGTCAGGGGGGAGGAGGAGGAGGAGGACAGCATGGAGGAGGAGGAGGAGGAGGACAACACGCTCCGGTTCCCGTCGCTCCCGGCGTCCAAAGAGGACATCCTGGTGGGTGTAGCGGTGGAGGTGATGGACAACTCTGTGGTGGTTCAGTGTAGCTACTAGCTAGCCACAACAACAACAACAACAACAACAACAACAACCTGTTTCTAGTCTTTACCATGCTACTAGTCTTCAAAATGCTACTAGCATGCTACTAGTCTTTAGCATGCTAGTAGTCTTGAAAATGCTACTCGCATGCTACTAGTCTTGAAAATGCTAGTCGCATGCTACTAGTCTTTAAAATGCTACTCGCATGCTACTAGTCTTTAAAAATGCTACTAGCATGCTAGTAGCATGCTACTAGTCTTTAAAATGCTACTAGCATGCTACTAGTCTTTATCATGCTACTAGCATGCTACTAGTCTTTAAAATGTTACTAGCATGCTACTAGTCTTGAGGGTTAGAGTTGGGGATTGGGTTAGGGTTAGCTAGTAGCATGCTAGTAGTCTTGAGGGTTAGAGTTAGGGATTGGGTTAGGATTAGCTAGTAGCATGCTAGTAGTCTTTAGCATGCTACTGGTCTGTGGAATGCTAAAAGCTGCAGACAGCATTAGCCAGCCACGTAGCATGTTGACACACCCACCACACCCTCCACTGAGAAGGCAGACTAAAGTGTTCCTTCTCACCCCCGTCCCATGTATGCTCCTTTTCTGCAGGACTGGGCGTACCCCATGAGGAGGGAGATGCAGGTATACTGCACCATTGACTGCCTGTCTGTCTGTCTTACCTCCATGAGGCAGTAAACACCCAAAGTCATGTTGAACTTTACTTGCAGTAGGTCTAAATAAAACTGACATGTGACTGATATATATATGTAAATAAAACACAAATATGAATGTGCATGGATAAGGTTATTGGTCCTGCTATTTGTGTGTGGGTTTATGTACTACCAAGTAGATGGTATTAGTGCTTGAGATGCAATGTGGCTGTTTTAGTGAAGGTGGTGATTTAATAGTGCAATTGAACTTTGATTATAATAAATAAACTTTAATGACTAATCCCCTTGCTAGAATTAGAATTGTTCATTAATCACCGGATCACTTTGTTTTCATAGAATAAATCAATTATTATACATGGGTTTGCGGAACACAATCCCAAGTAGGCTAATGCCGTATCATGTGTGTGTATGTCTTTATATTACATCTCGCTCACGTCATTCACAGGAGATACTTCCAGGCTTATTTCTAGGCCCCTATTCTGCTGCAATGAAAAGCAAGGTACGCTTCCTTTGGCACCGAATTTAAAAACATATTAGCAATCCAAACGATGCACACAAACATCCATTAATCACAAGGACATAGTCGCTGTTGTTGGTGGTGTTGTTGATCAGCCCATGTCGTCTCCTTCCTCCCATGTGTCCAGCTGCCAAATCTGGAGAGTCAAGGTATAACACATGTTGTATGTGTCCGTCAAGATATCGAAGCCAATTTTATTAAGCCTAATTTTCAACATACATTTAGGTAAGTGCATCGCTTAGGAACTGTAATTGTTCGATTTTTAAGGATCTTGTAGGGAATACGAAATGTCTTGTTTATGCTTAATTCGGGTCAGTTAATATTCAATATATTTGTTTTACATTTTGTTTTGCAGATACCTTGTCTTAGATATTGCTGACAATCCGGTGGAAAATATAATACGATTTTTCCCTATGGTGAGTGTTACTTGTTAACCGGTTCCCAGATAGTGGTAGACTTATAATGAACTGTTCACCATTAAATTAATAGAATGTATACATTTTAACGTGATTCTGTCCTCAACAGACGAAAGAATTTATCGATAGCTCTATAGATACTGGAGGTAACGATGCAACAATTTTCATCAAAAAATAAATCAAATTACTATTACAAGGACATGCGGGTGACAGCATAGTCAATACTTGTGTGTTCTTCTTGCAGGAAAAGTACTAGTTCATGGTAATGCAGGGATCTCCAGGAGGTAATGGATCCTGCCTTCCTTCTCACCTTCTCTTATCTCCTATCATCTCTTCTCTCCTCTCCTCTCCTGGTTGATATCGAAACATGTTGATTTCAAATTATCAAATTTGTGTGCTCACTGCTATGAATGCACTAGTCTGGTACATGATACATGACTAGTTTTATATTAAAAAAGGTGACTGTCATTTGATAATTTACTGAACATAAATGTATAACCATGGGCTTTCAGTACTTGACTGAAATGTTCCAACATCACAGTGGGTTGATAAAGATGATTTATGATTCTGTCATCTTCTGTGTGTTTGTCCTTACCAGTGCTGCCTTAGTGATTGCGTACCTAATGGAGACGTTTGGGATGAAGTACAGGTAGGTGTTCAGTCTTCAGCGTCATTTCAATGTATAACAACGTTGATATGAAATATAAACGATTGACGAATTACCTTGGTTGTGCAGCTCCATTTATGTTTCACAGCAAGAGATATGCATCATTCGTGATTCAAGATTCAGGATTTCGATTTCGATTTATTGCCTTATGTTACAAGTACAATGGAATGCTAACTCCTTATTCGTTCCTGCAGTATTCTTCTAAACAACTCTACAACAATTAGTAATGGCACCTAGTATGTACAGTAACAAGTTTTCTTCTGAACAGTATATCTTATAAACATAAATGCTAAAACAACTCTGAACAATTCGTAATATAGTAACTAATAAGTACGATAGAAGTAGAAAGTGACAAGTAATGTGAACATTTTTTGTGATGTTGATATTGCCAGAAAATATACCCCCCGGTCAGACAAAAAACAGCATTTTTTATGTGTTATATTTCTGTGCAATTGTTGCTATGAACAAAAGTTAATAGTAGTTCAATGACAGTTAATTGCATTCATATAGAGCTTTTCAAGGTACCGTAAGCATTTATCGTGTGTGTGTGTCTGAGCCTTATCTACGACTAGAGTTAAACTAACGTAGGCCCGTCACTATCGTATATCACTCTAATTGTATCACTCTTGGTTGGTTCTGTTCTTCAGGGATGCCTTCAGTCACGTGCAGGAGCGCCGGTTCTGCATCAACCCCAACGTGGGCTTCGTTCATCAGTTACAGGTAGGCCTCCGGAGTGGGCGTCCACCTTACAACGCTCCCTCCTATCTGTGGGCGCTGCTGTGCTAGCCTAGCAGACATGTTGGGCTTTTGACTGCCACGATGACACACACACACACACACACACACACACACACACACACACATTGGCTGCGTTCCATTAGTCGTTCCATTGCATTCAATATTAAATCAAAAACATTGAAGATACAGTATGTTTCCTCAACATCAAGTCAGATGTGCCTCTGTGTGTGACATCATGGCCCATGAAACCTTATTATATGAAGTGATAAGTGGAAAGTTTGATTAAACATTGGTGTGGTTGTGAATTCAATATTAATTGTTAATTGTGTTCACTCTTTCCAGGAATACGAGGCGATCTACCTTGCAAAGCTCACCATTAAGATGATGTCACCCATGCAGCTGGGCCGGTCCTTCTCTGTACAGACGGGGCTAGCAGGTGAGCACAGCCAGGCGGGTCTATACTAGACCGTTTCTATACTAGACCAGGTGAGCACAGCCAGGCGGGTCCTATACTAGACTGTTTCTATACTAGACCAGGTGAGCACAGCTAGGCAGGTTCTATACTAGACTGTTTCTATACTAGACCAGGTGAGCACTAGCTAGGCCGGTTCTATACTAGACTGCTTCTACTACTAGACCAGGTGAGGCACAAGCCAGACGGGTCTATACTAGACTGGTGAATAACAAAAAAGCTGCTCCCATGTCCACACCTGTTAGGTAGGCTGCTGTTGGATGAAATGCTTTCTGAAGGTCTTAAAGTGCTGATTATCGGAACTGTTTTCGACCAATCACAGTGTTTCCCCTCGGGTTGAGTTGTAGCAGTTTGTCTGGAAATGCACAAGCAGACAATTTTCTTGCGCACATGCAAAACACGCCCTACCAGGAGCTTGCTGTGTCTGCTGGCACAGTAATGTCCGTCTAGCTTACATATAAGGTCTCAAGATGTAGGAATGTACACTTTTATTGAACAAAAGTGTGATCAACAACCACCCATAAAAATCACAAATTCTACAACAATCCAAAAGGTTTGTGCCTCCAAACCCATGCATCCTTTCCTCCACCCACCGTTCACACCTCGGGCCCTCTCAACTTTTCTACAGTCTCCCCTCCATCTCAATCACCTCTATTCCCTCCCTGACACTTCTGTCATCTCCCTACCCTGCCCTCATGCCCTCTGTTGTATTATCAAATGGATTTACTTAAATGGAATGATAAAATAACTGAGGATGCACCGATTGTGAAATCCTCGCCCGATACCAATGTTTAAAATAACAATTCGGCTGATGGCGGACACCGATAACCAATATTTTTTGTTTGTTTATTATATTTTTATATAATATAATATATATATATATATATATATATATATTAAAAAATTTAATAATTTATGCGACTGCTTGTTTTCCCCCGGTCCTCACGGGGCAGTAGATCACCGCTGTAGGGGTCGAGGATGAAGACGTACTGGTTGATTGGTTGGTTAATGTGTGCAGGTGGGCGCAAGCGGAGTCTGGAGGAGGATGAGGACTTGGGAGGCATGCAGGTCACGGCGGCGCACAACGGGTGACTTTTACTGTCTGCTCAGCCCAGTGCACTCTTTTTTACATTTTTATTGGGATTAAAAATGTTAATATTTGAACTTTTTCTAACGGGAAGGGGTGGGGTGGGAGGCGAGGACTGCTCCTAGTGTCTGAGACACGCAGAGCTGACAGGATCTGGGTTTGATAACGTTTTTCTGTAATTCTATTTCTTGGTTTTTTTCTTTGTTGTTTTCCTCGAGCTGTATGCACTGATGGGAGATTTTTTGCAGTTTTATAGTATTTAAAGCATTTTGCATTTGCAGCGGGACAGTATTGCAATAATGCACTTTCAATACTTGAATTATTACTGTGGTCTACCACAGGGAGGAGAGAGGGGGGAGAGGGGGGTTGGCCAGAGGAATGGGGGATGCGGTGAATGGACTGCCACAAGTAGCTTCAGAAGAAGACTCGTAACGGACTAACATGCGGCTTATTGTGGCATAGTAAATTAACTAATATAGAAGAACTAACATGTCACTGCTTAATAAAATGATGTCAGACCTAATCATGGTGATGTTGTTCTTGTATTCTTTTGTATATTGTACTTTTTGTATAAATGTACTTTTTGTATGCCGCTTTGGACAAACGTGTCTGCTAAATGCCCTAAATGTGAATGTATAATAAGCTTAATAAGCATAATAAGTTACCAAACCGGTTTCTTTCTGACATGTTGAAATACCAGCTGTTAACTATCCAGGTGCAGAGGCTCATGGATAATTGCCATGTTTTAACGTCGTGCAGCATAATCCTTTACGGAATGAACAGGTTTTTTGTATGGTTGAACGTGAGACCCCTGCAAGGGAGTCTGTGGTGTCTAAACAGAAGCATTATGGTACCCACAAGCTGCTGCAATTAGAAATGTTTCAAATAACAAAACCAGCTCACTTCCATCATTAATTACATCCCATAATTATATTTTTCATATAAAAACAAACAAATTGCTTTTCCAAATTTTGAAGAAATTGAAGTGTATTTCAGTACATTCTCCTCACATGTTAACCAGCCCAACTCTTACCAGGCCCTCTGACATAACTAATTTTCTTTAAAGCCAAGGAATATGTGCAAAACAAAGGCACAAATGAACAAAATAATGCCATGGGGTGTGAAAGTCAGTAAGGTCAGTAGAGAGAGGTGCGTGTGCATGGATGAATTTTATGATACATATAAAGGGAATGTAATCACTATTATTTGCCCTACATGCTATATGAATGAAATAAATGAAGAGAACACTCTTACATTCTGCACCACCAATAGGTGTTGACCATAGACTGCATGGGAACCCCCTGGAGTATGTACAGTATGTGTAAGAGGGAGGTAGAGTTAGATGGTTAATGGTTAACGTTAGGTTACAAAGGGACACATGTAAATATGTTATGTCTCCAATTTCTAGGGTGCTGCTGTGATCATGACTGGATACCTGGCCCCTACCCCACCTGAAGGCCACCAGCCAGCTCTCCAGCCAGCACCCCATCGCAATATTACCATTCCATTTACCATTTGTACTTTGTTGCTTATAATTATTATGCTTTGTCATCCCTTTTGTAATGCCCCTATGACACCCATTGCACTCCGAACCGTCCCTGGAAGGAGGGATCCCCCACTCTGCGTTCCCTCTCCAGATTCCCTCCTTGTTAATTAAGGGGGGGCTAGGGCGAAAGGGGGGTGTCATAAATCACTTGGCCCATAATAATCTGGCCTGTAAAGCCCCTTGAGACTGTATTGTAATTAAGGGCTATACAAATAAAACTGAATTGAATTGAACAATGGTTATAGGTTAAGGTTCTCACACAAACATCAGGAATGTATCCTTCAAAAGAGTAGATGTTTGTAACCCTCACGGAACATAATGCATGCTTTAAAAAGGGGGAACCTAATGGCAGATAAGCATGTTCTATGATTGACTGACTTGGGCCATAGGATGATGTGATTGGCCTGACAGGGGGAAGCAGAGTCTCGGTGACTTGTCAGATATGATTTGATTTTCGTTTTAAGGTTTGGTTTTTATATTAGGGTTTGATTTCAGGGTTAGTGTTTGGTTTTAGGGTTAGGGTTTCATATTAGGGTTTGGTTTTTATATGAGGGTTCGATTTTATGGCTAGGGTTTCATATTAGGGTTACAGTTTCAGGGTTTAGTGTTAGGGTTTGGATTTAGGGATTCATATTAGGTTTTGGTTTTAGGGTTAGGGTTAATGGTAAATCTAGGAAATAGGAACAAGCCAGGGGTGGTGACAACAAGCACAGGGTGTGTTTTTACCATGGGTCAGTGACTGGTCGTCACAGTGAGTAAACAGTTCAGGGTGACGTGTGTCAAAGGGTTATAAACCGTTTTAGAGAAAGGAGCCCACCACAAAGTCACAGAGAGAAATCCAAAGGGCGGATCCCAGGTTCACATGGCCCCCCGGGTAGCTCCTGTTGAGCAACCATACCCAACGTAATACAACCACCAGCCTACTCCTACCCCCCGCCCTGCACTGCATATGGAAGTACTGACTCACAGGGTGGACTGTGAGCTATGTGAATGGGAGTGATTATATTATTCAAGACGTCAATGAAGTACATAAACCCAGAACTCAAGCCCAAATGTTTGACTTGCATCTCCATGTTGTGAATGGCATTTGAAGGAAGCAGTTTCACATTTTCCTGAACTCCTTTGTGGAACATACATACTTAAGAGTCCTCAGATTAAAAATATTGTCAAACATTTCCTAAACATAGGCCTACATAATCATCTTTGAGTAAACACATTGCAAAGACATTGTAAAGCAATTGAGATGTCAGATTAACTAATTCAACCTTTCTGATAAAAACTAAATCCAGGCCAATATTCGTAGGTTGCAAAAGAAGAAACACAACTTTGAGATGTACACATCGACCAAATCACAATTTATTTGTAAGTAAATTACATGAAATATGATCCCCCATTCCCAATGACAGCATTCATAACTACAGTATAAAACATAAGAAACATTTACACGGCATTTCCCCACAACATTGATCACAGCTGTGATTATGTTTCTCATTTTTACCGTTCATTGATATTGCAAAGGCTTCCGATAGCTATTAGCTGTATTATAAAATATATATTTTTGTATCTACAATATAAAATATATTAAAGGGTTCTTGACGTGAATTATGATGACAATGTCTTGAGTCCAAACCATTGAGTCCATGGTTTAATAGAGTCCGAAATAACCCAGCGCAAGAGGACAAACACCCACACTAAAACATTTAGAAAATAAATATGCATAATTAAAAAACATTATCCTGATCAAATGTGTTGGGAAAAGATCTTCAAAAGTTCCTTCAAAATTATGCTGCAGTCAACAGTCAATGATGCATTTCCTCGTTTCCATAGAGAAAAAAATAATATATATATATATATTTGAAAGAAATTAGAATCCAAAATTGTGAATCCCAGATTGCCAACATACAGTAAATACAATCAATGTAAACAGCTTTGGCCTGTGTCCTCTGCGTCCATTTAAGCAACGGACAGGACCCTATAGGATACAGTTACACTGCAACACAGCCATCCATCGACACACACACACACACACACACACACACACACACACACACACACACAACACACACACACACAACACAAACACACACACACACACACACACACACACACACACACACACACACACACACACACACACACACACACACACAAACGGGACGAACGTTAACGGTCAATATGTGCGATCTCAACTCAAGTGCAGTAGTGCCATTCTGCTTTCAACAAGTATCGTGTCATTCCGTTGCATAGAAGTACCCTGGAGTAGCGAGACGCATTCGGGACCCGAGAGAGAAATCCCGTCCTTTCCTACTTTCCTAGCTAACGACACACCAAACGGGTCGCGTGTCTCCGCGTGGGAGAGGTAGTCGTCGTGGCGATCGCGTGACAGAGCGCGGTAGCGGCGCCAAGACGAAGAAAAAGCGGGAAATAGTTTTCAAGTGTCAGATCCATCGACGGAGAGTCTGAGACACTCACCGTTTGGAGGGGAACTCAAAGGGGGGTGGGGGGGGGGAGAGAGAGAGAGAGACTTCTAAGAGCAGCAGCAGCGCACTAACTCAGATGTGAGGATTAGGTCTGAATTAATCGGCCATGATGACATCAAACTCCTATTTTTATATCTCAGTTGGAGAAGCGACACTGCATGTAGGAGTCCTCCGACGCAGAGTAGCCAAACTTCTGGTAGAAAGCGACATTTTTCGGGGCGCATTCCAACGTGATTTTGTAGCAGTCCAGCTTCTTGCTGAGGAGGGTCAGGGTGGAAAGTAGCCTAGAGTGGAGAGAGATGGCGGGAGGGAGAGACAGAGAAAGAGAAGAAGTCAAGGAAGAGAAGATTGTTCATCTCCATTAAACCCATTGCAAGGAGATTGTAAAGCAGAGTGTCTCAGAGATTAACATATTGAATCAGTTACAAGCCAAAATATGACCTGAACCTTTACACATCCAGCAATCACACATTGTTCCAATGCAGTGTCATTATGTTAAGTCAATGATTTTAAACGTTGCATTGATTTGTGTTGCGTAAGAACAACACACAGGTCTATACGACTCACAGTTTCCCCAGCTGCTTGCCTCTGCACACGTCACTGACCACCACGTCCTCCACTCGTCCTCTCTGGAAACAATCACACACAGTTTAATGAAGGTATCCTCCCTGCTTCAGAAGTCAAGGGCAGAGTGTAAAGTGTGACCACAGGACAAATCTCGACCAAGTCAGTGCTAATTCAGTCCTCAGGTGCTCCTGAGTACTCCATTAATCCGGAGGGGAAATTGTGTCCGTCACAATTGCAAAATTCTCGTATGACTTGAAGTAACTTACAGTTCAGACCATGAACAACCAAAGATTATAGTCAATATTGAAGTAATTAAAAAAAAGTGCGGAATAGCTTTTATTCGTGAACTATTAAGAGGTTTTTTTTAACTGACTTCCCAAATATGTAATCTAAGCCGGAACATTTCCTAGACTTCTCCGGAGGGGCTGTATGTGTGAACACAACACTCCGGAATATCGCCTCTTCCGGGACACTCTGGGACGTCTCCGGTGCGGCCCAAGTCTGAACACAGCCGGTGAATATTCCGGGGAATTCACAAGCCGGCGAATGGGCGTGTTGATGACATCTCTATCCTGTGAGACTGGCACGAAACCGGAAGAGTACAAAAACCCCGGGTGAACGTGAAGTGTCACTTACACTTGTATAGAACACGATCAGATCGTATCGCGGATACGTCCGAATACACGAGTCATTGACAGCAATGCACCAACAATCATTACAGTGCAGTAAACAAAACACTGTGGTTTCCAGAGACACGTACTTTGTACGTCATGTCCTGCCTCCTGTCCTGCGCGCCCTACCCAGGCTCCACGCCCTAGCCCTACCCAGGCTCCACCCCCTCACCCTACCCAGGCTACACCCCCTCGCCCTATTCAGGCTCCACCCCCTCGCCCTACTCAAGCTCCACCCCCTCGCCCTACTCAGGTTCCATCCTCTCCTGCTGTGTGGTGCAGGTCTGAATGGCCGACTCCCGGTCAACTCCGATTTGGGCTGATTCGTCGAAAGGTATTCCGGAGTCTGAAAGCAGCTTCTCTGTTGTGAATGTTATTCTTCAATCTGTTCGACATTCGTTTCCAAAAAAAAACCTGCCATGAACTGGACTTAACAGGTGGAGTCTTTAGCTACATCGATGCCGTTTGGCCACATTATTATTATCGTTGACTCTATTCAACGTTAGCCGACCTTAGCACAGGAGTGGATGAACTTGTGTTCGATGATCAAGGTTGCCGTGGCGACGATCTGCCCGAGGCTGGTGTCTTCCACCACTGTGACGTAATAGTCTCCCGTCTCCTTCATGTGCTCGAAATGCTCTGCGTGGAAACAAAGAAGATATACACTTTATTGCTCTGAAGAGAAGCCAAATAATTTGCAATGGAACCTACAGATGCAGAGACAGAGAAATGTACATAAATGTAAAGAGGGTTTAAATAAACATGGGTTGGGTAGTGTAGTGGCTTGTCGTGTACGGATCTGATCTCTGACTAACGTTGTGTGGAACGTCACCAGGGCAATGTTCCACCGCAGATTCTTGACTGTACATTTGTAAATCTGTTAGTTTATTTTTATTGTTCTGTTGATTTCTCTATTGATTTATTGTACTGTATTGCTATGCAGCCTGGCACAATAATTTCCTTCGGGATTAATAAAGTTCTATTTTATCTTATCTTATTTATTGTATAGTTCAGTTGTAACAGCTGTGTTCTTATGTATTCGGTGAGCTAGTTAAGCGTCAAAGATGACTTACTTGTGAACTGCTCTGCCGTCACATCACCTGCCAAGGTGAGCTGAGACAGGACTTTGTACAATCCTGGCAATATAAAAACAAACAAAACAGAAACAACATGAGACACTTTCCAAAGAGACCCGACACGTTTATCTGGATTTCTTCCAGTCGGGCGTGTCAGCGGTCGGTCTCACCGGACTGAGGTTATTTACATCCTGCTCATTTCGGGGGGGGGGGGGGCTACACGGGCCTACTACCTCTGTTGAAGTCGGCCAGACACAGGGGTCTGAGGACCAGGTCCTGCCCGGGGCTGGAGGGAGAGATGGGCGGAGAGAAGGACCCGGAGCTGGTGGCCCAGTCCAACTCGTACAGTAGCGAGGGCTCAAACAGCGGAGTCTCGTCCAGCAGCATCGCTGATAAGGCAGGAGGGAACCTACAGTAGAAGGATGGACAGACAGAGAGCATCAGAAACACACCGCTCACACGTTGTTGCTCTCTTGTTTTGTACATTACAAACAATCGTAAAAGTTTTGTCCTTCTCCAAAGTAGTAGGGACCTTTCGCCCAACCCTTGTCTAACCATGCCAATGTTTATTTGAGCTTAAAAGCACACAGAACTTTGGCCAAGCAAATACAGTTTGCAGAGTACATTTACAGTATGCCTTCACATCATAACAACAATAGACAATATTCTGCATGACATACATTATACACACACTATACATTATACATATACAATCCATATCCATGTACTCATAATAACATTAAACCAGCTGAATGTAAGCACAGTCACTTCCTTGTAATATAATCCATGTTTCACTGGGAAGCCTCAGAGGTTGTGAAACATAATGATGAGGAGATGAGGATCTTATCTATCTCGGACTAGAGGTTTGTACTATTGATTCAGTATTGGTTCAGTAATGACCGGAGCTGAAGTACTCACCGCTGGACGGGAATAAAAAAATTGAATGAAAACCAAAAGCGAGCGGATGTGGCAACACGGCAGGGGGCGTGGCCTCCAGGTGACGTGGCGCACACGCTGATGACGTTCCATTAGTTGAGCGCGCTTTGATGACGTGGCCGCTTTCAACTCTACCGTATTTACTGTAATATCTGCGATGTACTGATGTACTTTTTTTTTAATACCCCACTGGCTTTGGTAGTGTCTTAATTTATATTTGATGAAGGTTATGGTTTGTATTTATTTTACAGTCTATGGTATTTATCAATAAAATGGGCATGAAAAAAGGGCATTTATTTCCAGCCTCAGAATTGTAAATCCTTCTTACTATTTAATAAAGGTTACAATGGTGACACTGGGGCTAGAACCCAGTACCCTTCAGCTTGGATTCAAACCCGAGCCACCGCAGTATCCTGCCCCTGTAATAGCCAACCACCACTGTAGCTGTGTTGTGTATTGCAGAGACAAGAAAAAGTTGGACCAAGTGTGTTGGGTTTTGTTAAAAAGTTGCAGAGGAACTCGTTTTATTGAGTCTTTACACTTTTTCTCTTTACAAAAACTACAGTATTTACAGCAGTAATCCATACACGACCCCTTTCTTGATTTTAGGCACAAAATAGCAGAAAGCTCAGTCCAAAATTAAATAAACGGTTAACAATTAACTCATGAAAAGAAAACCATAGTGGACATATGAAACGGAAAAAAAAGTCAATTGCAATAATCCAATTCGAATAGTAATCCTGCATATTTTGACCACCGAAAATAAAATTGATCTGACAAGGAAGTCTGCGGGACAATCTTTGGGATTAAGTGTAATGAAACAAAACAAGACTTTACACAACTCAACAAACAGTGGGTTTGCGTACTTGGTGAAGACATGTCGATGTAGAGAGACCCTTTTCACAGATCATCTGTAACAGGGCCAAGTAACTTTGTGTTCCTGTAAAATTGGAAATTCATGGGATTAATGTATATACACTGCCACACCTCAATCCAACAGACAGATCATTCATGTCATGAGCTACCTGTGTGCTTTCTGCTGTGAAAAGGGGAATTAAATAATTGACAACCTGAATTAGCTTGGGGAGGGAGAGTATGTACACTGTTGACATAAAAACGTGATGCTCCGCACCGCCACAGATGGTACGGTACACTTGTTAGCGCCGCTAAGCCCTCGACGATCACACTTTCATAAAGTTTGTCAGCAGAGAAAGACAAATATGTTACATAACTGAAGACTACAAAAAAACATAGCATCTATAAGAACAGGATGCACGTGTGAACGAAAGGACACACACACACACACACGCACGCACGCACGCACACACACACACACACACACCCCCCCCCCCCCAATAGAATACTGACGCCGCCATATGTCGTGAACTAAAAGGGTTGAGAGGGGTTACGCACACTTAAGTCAGAGGGGGAAATTTAAGGACGCCGACAAAACAAAAACCCAATACACACACGCTTGGGGTACATACGGAATCCTGCAGCATCCGTTTGAAATACATTCATATTTGAAAGGAAAATACTAAAGTGACGTGCTCCACCACCTCCCTCTCTCTCGGGACAACCAATCATCGTTTGAAGAAGGCGTTGCGTGTTAACCCCCGGTCCAGTTTCACAGTTCAAAAAATCCTCTCATAAAATAATATGCAACAAAAAAATATATATTAGTTTGTCAATTCTTGAATACACCCCCCCCGCCTGCCCAATCAGCATCATTAAAAAAAAAAATAAAGTGTTGAAAATATTCCTAAAAGAAATCAAAACGTGATTGAGTAACTTAGCCCGCCACATTCTGGAGGGGGGTCTGGTTCCACGCCTGGTTCCGGGATGTTAGGAAGAACACAGCTCTGACCGTGGAACCAGAGACGTCGACACCGCCGCTCACCGAAAGTCACTCCTCAGGATGGGCGGGGGGAGGAGGGAGATGGGAGGGGGCGGGGCCTGCAACAGATTTACTAGCAGCCAAAGGGCCATGCTTGCGCCACTACTTTGCAGGGCTGCACCATGCGCAGGCGAATGGTGGTGGTGGTGGTGTGGTCGACGGATGGTGTGGGTGGTGTTGATGGGTGTGGGTCTGGTGTGAGAGCCGAGGAGGGGGAGCAGGTGTGGTGGGGGTCATCAGGGCGCGGCGGGGTCTTGGTGGGGGTCCTGGTGGGTCTGCATGCGTCTCTCAGCCGCCGCCGCCGCCATGGTCCTGCGGCGCAGTGCCTGCGGGTCGGAGATCACGCTGGCCACCACGTCCTCCAGCCGGGGCAGCTCCTCGTCAGGCTCCTCGGGACTCTTCTTCAGGTATCTCCTGGAAGGGGGGGGCGTAGTGACAGACAGACACATGCGTTAAAGTGGCAATCTTGAAGATTTTCCTGTAAAGTCACTATCTAAAGTCACAAGTTGACACAACGGTGACTGAGCCTATGGTCCACTGATGAAAGCCCTTGCCTTGCATTTGCAGTACTTTTTAGATATTACGGACTGGGTGGCGAGCCGCCTTTCCCGCACAAGATTTAAAGTTGTCCGTTACCCAGCAGTGATTGGTCCCATGGATGTCCGCCAGAGAGCAGAAGCGGAAGTGATACTGTTTTTTTCAGTCTCTGCTAGAGTAAACGGAGTATCCGCCATTAAACAACTGCCAGTTGCGACTCTGTTCGGATGCCCACCACACCTGCGCGCTTGCTGTAACAGCTCGTCCTTCCTCTGCTTCAGCATCTTCTGCCGCTCGTCCGCAGACTTGGAGAAGCGGCTGCCGCGGACCTCCACGTTGTCCGGCTCAGGGGCACCGGGCTGCGCCGCCCCCGCCCCGCTGGGCCCCGGCTGCTCCTCGGAGGCCGGGTTCACCTGGGAGGGGGCCCGCTCTGCAGCCTGCGGAGGTGGGGGACACAGCCGTGACCATAGAATAGAATAGAATAGAACTTTATTAATCCTGAAGGAAATTCTTGTGCCAGGTTGCATAGCAATACAATACAATAAAACAATATGGGAAAACAGAATAATAAAAATTTGGCATAATTGAAATATCATAATATGTGTAATATCATTGGACATGACATTAAGAATATTGCACATGATGATGAGAGGAGATGAGAGGTAGTGTTATAGATAATATTTATGATAATAATAATATAGCACATGATAGAGTATTGCACATGATGTTGGACAGTAATATTAATAATATTGCACGTAATACTGAGGAAAGTGCACATGATGTTGAGAGGTAATATTGCACATTATATTGCTGTGTTCATTGTCTTGTATTTCCACTGTCCCTCCCAGAGAGGGGGGAGGAGTTATAGAGTTTGATGGCCACAGAGGGGGGAGGAGTTATAGAGTTTGATGGCCACAGGCAGAAAGAACCTCCTGTGGTGTTCTGTGGTGCACCTCGGTAATCTCAGTCTACGGCTGAAGGTGCTCTGGTATGACACCAGTGTGGCGTGCAGGGGATGGGAGGCGTTGTCCATAATACTGAGTAGTTGATGGTGTCGTTCCGGAGGGAAAAGCCCAAAAGTCAAAGTGTCGCAAACGTGCAGCTTCTGACCTGCGTTGGGAAGGGCACCTGGATGCGCCCCTCCAGGATGTTGTCGGTGGTGAGCTCCACGGAGCGGGTCAGCTGAAGGTCCTGCAGAACCAGGTGGAACGGCACCTGGGGAAACATCTCCTGGATCTGGTGGGCCTGAGAGGTGGAGGAGAAGGTTAGCAGGGGGGAGCAGAGAGAGGAGAGTGAGGAAACATTGATGAACATTGATCCTGAGGGATATTGTTACCGTCACAGGTGCTCAAAGAGGGAAACGTCCCTCAACTACAACGACAATTAGAGGAATCTCTATGTAATTACGTCTGTCCTTCGATTTTCTTCGATCACTTCACACTTGGCAGGTTGACACTTAGGACACCGAGGACCCAAGGAAATGCAGCATCAAGTGTGAAGTTGTTTGGGTAAGCGGTTCTCGAGAGAGCTGCAAGCAGCAGCAATAATACTGTAGGCCATGCAGTCGACCCGCTTCGAACGGGCATATGACTAGTTACAGTAAAAAAAAATGGAGAATAGAAAATCAGTGGGCAGGGCAGGCACGGACAGAGGACTGACCATGGCGTTGAGCTGGGAGTTGTTGGCCTGCGCGATGCCCAGGATGTTGGTGGTGTGCATCACCTCCACCGAGAAGCTGGGCAGCCAGCTGGCGATGCGGGAGCCTGGAGGGACCGGTGGTTCATGTTAGATGTGGATTGACAGGACTACAGCTGTTTCAACCATTTTACTTGATATCCTATGTAATCATTGGACGACTGTAGTGATTTTATTTTATTTCATATCGACAGAAAATCGCCTTTAGAAGTGGCTCAGTAAAAACCAACATTAAGAGCATAACGCATACATGAGAACAAATTAAAACTTAAAAACAGCTTTATTGCCTTAGATTTTAGAAACAAAGAATGTGCTTATGTGAGATTGGTGCAAAACATTCAACAGAAAGTAGCAATATAGAAATTAAAAAAAAGATTAAATATAAAAAATAAGCAATTAAGAGGTGCAATTTAAAGAAAAGGTGTGCGTTAATGTAAGGCAATAGTGTCCATAGGGGGGGGTGGGAGTCAGTGGGGTTAGAGTAGCTTCTTAGCTTTCAGGGATCCGGACTCACCGTCAAAGTGGAAGAAGTGGTTGTGCTGGTTAACGTGGGGCCGGGCGTCGGGCGGCGGGGCCCCGGGGCCCATGGTGTCCCCCAGGGCCGCTGCCGGCGGCTGCTGCTGCTGTGGGGGGCCTGTTGGGGGGCCGTCGCCGTAGATGTTCAGGGACATGCGGCAGGTGGGACAGGAGGTGTCCTGCTCCAGCCAGGAGCGCAGGCACGAACTGACACAGACACACACACACACACACACACACACACAGACACACACACACACACACACACACACACACACACCTTATAATATCCAAGACCACACGGATCTCGCAGGGACTTCTAAATTCTACCAACCCTTTGATAGGAATGCTTTGAAGAATACCATCATTTATTAATGTTAGACACGAAAGTAATAGGAAAAAGAGTAGTTTCAAAGTGCCGGATCTAGTATTGGCCCTAACGAACACCACAGTGTATTGAAGTCTGAATCTTAATAAAATACCATATTATCTTATTCTGTCCAATAAGCATCAAATCTAAAAGCTTTGTTGGCATCATGTCCCGGTGGCCAGAGTGCAACAACATGTCCACACAATATCAGCCAATGTCCCCGTCTAGCGGTCAGACAGAAGCAGATCCTGGGTGCTTGCTTACTTGTGGAATAGGTGTCCGCAGGGCAGCTTGCGTGCAGTCAACATGGCGTCCCAGCAGATGGCGCAGTCGTCGTTGTTGACCGCCAGCTCCTCCTCCGTGGCCACGGCAAACCTGCGTGGTTCAGGGGAAATAACACAGTGTCTTAGCAGTCAGTACAGTACAGTACAGTAGCTCAGGCCGGAACAGACGCTTGAGTTACAGATATGGATCGGATTGCATTTACATTGACATTTATCAGACGCTTTTATCCAAAGGGACTTTCAGTACATTTGTTGAAAGCAAAGAATTGGATTAGATAAGGATTGCATCTTTATATAGCGCTTCTACCCAAGGGACTTCACAATATTGCCTCACATTCACCCCTTCATACACCGACAGGCACTGTCAACCATGCAAGGCAACAGCTGGCTCATTAGGGTCAGGTGTCTTGCTCAGGGACACCTCCACACTTGGCTAAGGCGAAGCTGGGGATCGAACCAGCAACCTTCCAGTTGCCAGACAACTGCATAACCTCCTGAGCCACTGCTGTCATGCCATTAGAGGCAAGTCTCTTCTCAATTCCCTGCGAATACGTGACCATGGGAGTGTGTGTGTGTTTGGTGGCTGGCTTAATTAACCTCACCTGTTAAGAGTCTGGGGTGGGTGCGGCTGCAGACTGGGCCAGGTGAGGCTAATTAAGCCAGCCACCAAACACAAACACACACTCCCGACACCCCCCCCCCCTAACCTCTCTAAAGGGCTAAAGAAAAAAAACTCCCCCAAAACCAAGGCGGAAGAACCTTTGAGAAGGAGCATTTTAAGAAGTTTAAGAAGGATTAGTTGCGGGTAGAAGATTAGACAGCAGAGGTCAGAGGTCAAAGATGTCCACAGGTGAGGCTGTGGTACCCTTTCAGCTAGCATGAGGACAGCCTAGTCACCATACGTCAGTGGAGAAAGTGAGCAGTTTATTCACCTGGCCTCCATGTTGTCGATGACGCGCAGGTAGTTCTTGTGGCGGCGGATGCGGCGTTGCACCTCGTGGAAGAGGTAGCGCAGCTGCATGAAGATCACCAGGCTGGCCATGGACAGCCAGATATTCCCAAACAGCTGGGCAGAGGAAGGGGGTGGGGGGGTGCCAGGGGATAGAAGCAGGGAGGAGGGGTCGGGGGGGTCAGCAGGGAAGGATGGAGTACGGTGATCATCTCGATTTTTCCTGCTAGTAACTACCGGTTACTTAAAGAGCAGCATTGCTTATGGTGAACACAGCTTTAAATTCACAATGCTTATAGGGTCTTTTCTTGTTTTAGAAAGCAAAAAAGCTCAACAAAAATCACTACAGGAATGTCATATTCCAAAGTCAACAGGATGTTGTGACATGCTAGTTCCCATGTCAACAGGAGCAGTCTTAGCTAATGTATGACACAAAACAAACAACCCAACCAAGTAAGCAAGTAAGTGCAAAGTGTCAGAACTCTTGTTGTGTTTAGCAGACACTTTTATCCACAGCGACACTAACTGAGTGGTTTTACAGGCCCACCTGTATTCATAGACGAGCAAAACAGGCCATATCACGTGTTATCACAGTTATCACTCTGTAAACGTTTATCTGTATTTACTAATGCCACATTATATTTGACAAACAACTGCATATTACTCAAATTATTACATTTCAACTTTGTGAAATAGAATATAAATAATAGACTTTGCCTCTGTCTTGGCAATTGAATGCATGTACAACATGCTAATATGGGTTCGTAAATCAAAAATGTATTCCAAACTTGACCAGGAGGAAGCGCTGTGGCACTCCAGTCCTTACCAGCATGTGGATGTGATGCATGAGGTCCAGGAATAGCATGGTCAGCTCCATGACGAAGTCCGCGTAGTACACGTAGGTGCCCTTGCTCTCCCAGGTTCCGGGGTGCTTCAGGTCCCACAGGTGGATGGAGTACCTGGAAGTGGGTACACAAGCCTCTATAAAGTTCTTGTATGTATAAGTGTCTCTCTGGAGGGTGCAGCGACGGCTCACTTCCTCTAGGGGCACTGTAGCCATGAGACCCAACGCTACGACAGCCACGCCAATATGACCCTCTCACCCTTTTCCCCACAGGAGAGACCGACTTACTCCTCTAGGAGGGGAATAACTTGCCTCCGCCGTATGTGTATTGACAATTAACAATTAGCCTCTCTGGCCAAGAGTAGAGGAAATACATTCTAGTTGTACTAGTAGTACAATGCAGTACTACGTGGTGTCGTAGTACTGGCTGGTAGAGTCCTCCACTGGCTGGTAGAGTCAGATTTGCACTGCACCCCGGTACTTTATGATATTGTGAACATCACATTATTATTGTATATATAGAATATTGCAAATGCAAATATTTGTTTACTTTACTTTACTTGATTCCATTATTAAAGGTCCTTTGTTTTATTGTCTGCTGCTGTTATGACCAAATTTGCCTTGAGTACACATCCATCCATCCATCGGTTTCGACAACATCATCCAGAACCACTGGATCAGATATCAGCGATAATACGGAGATGTTGTTGTGATCCGATACGACCCGCCACTACGGACTGCTCTGCCTCTGAAACACGATGCTGATAGTAGCACCTGTGGCTCGTATCCAGTGCGCTGCGGACTCCCGAAAATCGGACTCCAGAATTCGACTTCTACCTTGAATAGTTCCACAGAACTGGCCGATATTGGGGCGGTACTAGAGTAAAGCAGGCTGTCCGTCAACCTAGGGAGGCGGAGTAAAAGTGCCGCCGAGATCTGGCGCCGGACTCCAAGCCCTGGCCCGCCTTCATACCACCCCACTAGTCTACCCTATCGCTGAGGAGGGGGGCGGGGCCAGGGAGAGCTTTTCGGATACACCGGATTTGGAGAGTGACTTTTCCGAACTACATCGACACCCCCGCCCGCCAAATGAATGAAAAGAACCCAACAGAAGCGTCGGAAGCTTTTCCGACACATTTCGAAGGAAGCATACTCAGGCCTTTAGTAGTTGTTCTGGAGGCAAATTAGGTTGAAAGAGTAACAAAAATGATCAGATCAGAACAGGCAGATAATTGAGTTCGCAATTTTGGCATCGGCAATAGAAAATCGGTCCTGTGTCATTCATATATCAGACCAGAAGATATGGATTTTATACATTACATATACATGGTCCTTTTTCCACGTATATGAATATTATGATAATATATGAATGACCCGATGCCAAGCGTAACCAAGTTCAGGAATGGTATTCATAAAAACACAAACTTTGTGTACTAGTCTGAGCCACTCAATTAGTGTCGGCCTAATCCTGTTTCTCACACCATTTTTTCAGCACAAAAATCCCTTTCACACTCATGGTTATGAAAACAGAAATGCTAAGAGAGAGAGTGCGCCTGAAACAGAGAGAGTGAGAGAGAACTTACCGCATGATGACATGTCCGGTGCGCACAATCACCAGCAGACACTAGGAAAGAGAGAGATCACATTATATTTTTACTATATCCCTCTCCTTTATGCATGGTTACTGTAGAGAGCAATTTTAATACACAAGGACTCTATACAGTCTAGTCGGGTGGACAAGTTGTGTGATTCCAGCATGTTCTAGTGGGAGATACTGCTTCAGACTGACTCCAGGGTGTTCGAGATATTGCTTCAGGCTCTGACTCCAGGGTGTTCTAGATACTGCTTCAGACTCTGACTCCAGGGTGTTCTAGATACTGCTTCTGACTCCAGGGTGTTCTAGATACTGCTTCAGACTCTGACTCCAGGGTGTTCTAGATACTGCTTCAGACTCTGACTCCAGGGTGTTCTAGATACTGCTTCAGACTCTGACTCCAGGGTGTTCTAGATACTGCTTCTGACTCCAGGGTGTTCTAGATACTGCTTCAGACTCTGACTCCAGGGTGTTCTAGATACTGCTTCAGACTCTGACTCCAGGGTGTTCTAGATACTGCTTCAGACTCTGACTCCAGGGTGTTCTAGATACTGCTTCTGACTCCAGGGTGTTCTAGATACTGCTTCAGACTCTGACTCCAGGGTGTTCTAGATACTGCTTCAGACTCTGACTCCAGGGTGTTCGAGATATTGCTTCAGACTCTGACTCCAGGGTGTTCTAGATACTGCTTCAGACTCTGACAGCTGAACTACTTCCATGCACCTTGTCAAAAGTTTGCGGCTGGCCCGCGTAGATGGAGTTCCCCCTCGTTGGACAAGTTTTACAATAATGTAACACCAGGACTGTCCCGACATTTGACATTCATCGCAGCATATCGCTACCGTGGTGGTGCATTAAAATTATGTGTACACAAATCGGCAAATTACAAAGTACCCTCCAGCCCTAAATAACGGCCCAACTAAAACACAATTAAACCGGCACACAAAGACGGCGGCGCGGCGCCCATCCCTCACCTCCGCGGCCATGAAGGAGAGGGTGTGCATGCCGTGCGTGGCTCCCAGCAGGCCGCAGACCACGGCCAGACCCAGGCAGCCCAGCAGCAGAGAGACCAGCAGGGACAGCACCTGCACGTGGCTGTTCATGGGCGTGGTCGGGGAGAAGGACAGCTGGGGGGGAGACACACACACACACACACACACACACACACACAGTTACCATCACCACTTACCAGACGCGTTTACACAAAGCTGGGCATACACTGTACGATTTCAGCCCGTTTTTGACACGATTTTTACAGTTTGCTTTACATCGCAGACGGACGATTTACTCGTACAGTAGGAGTTGGAATGAAAAAACACAACTTCAAAAGTCGTACAGTGTATGCCCAGCTTTACAGTGAATTACACTGTAGATACAAATGTAGGTCATTAAGGAGCAGGTTAGAGGGATGGGGCATCTGGCTCATCATGGATGCCGACAGGTTAGGATACAGATACAGGGGGGATCGAACCCGGTACCTTTTTGGTGTCTCCCGATTTGATTTTGATTAGTGGCGGTGGGGGTCACAATTCGATTAAAAAAGCGATTCTCAATACAGTACATAGAATACTAATAAAGTCTGCTGTGTGCCAAGAAAGACAAATTATAGGATGACAGCAGAGGGAAGTAAGTGTGCATAAGATGATGTCGTTTTTATATTTGAAAAGGTTACATCAGCTGATCAACCGGGCGATAATGTCATGAACGCACAAAGGGAAAACAAAGACGAAATCGATTTTTGGAAGCTCCGAATCAATTCAGAATCAGAGAAGATGAGAATAGCGACTCTTGCGTCAAAGGATTTGTCTGTACACCGCTAACGGGGAGTGGATGTAACCTATCGTGCCCCTCAACATCGCCCCTTCAGGCTTCTCTACATCAGGGAGTCTTATGATACAGCGGCATCAGGGACACCTCATTGGTCACACTGCATGTGGTAAACAACAAGCTAGCGAGCTACAAGAGACACCTTTTTGCCTCACTGTGTGAATCAGAATGGGATCATTCTTTTGTGCAAGGCAACATCAGGCTTGACTTAAACATTACTTTCCTAACTTTGTAAAACAATAACAAATTAACAGATATAAATGTACTGAATTGTTATTTATTATTCAAATAATAAATAATTGTGCACCAGCAACTTGAACAAAACAGGAATCAAAATTCTTGGTAAACATTTAGTGCAAATAGGAATATTCCTAACATTTACATCCCGCCCTGATCAGCCAGCGGCGGCTTCGCGCGATTCATTTACAGTCTGGACGCGGAGGGGTGAACGTCTCGTGCTCTGACTGCAGCTGCGCGAGGACAGGACCGGGCCGCCTGTGCGTGCTTTGGGGGGGAGGGGCCCGCGGCAGCACCCGCCCGCTGCTCGTTGACAAGAGTAAGAACGATACGAGCTTTCACGTCAAAGTCGCCAAAAGTCTCCAATAACACCAGAAAAAGTCGCTAGTCTCTTTTTTTTTTAAAGAGTCGCTAGAGGGTCTGAATACTCGCTAAATATAGAGACGAGGTCGCTAAGTTGGCAACACTGCGTGCTGCGCGTGCTGCTGACGCATGACGTAGTACGCGTCGCACACATAGAATTGAAGTGAATAGATCGGTCCCATGGATCGGCCCCATTGTCTCCGATACCCGATCTAGCTATTTTAGTCATATCGGGGCCGATATCCGATATCAATATCGGATCGGTGCATCCCTAATCACCATGACGACAAATAATGTGTGGTGAACAAGACGCACATACATAGGCATCGATAGAGGGGCACGCACGCACACGCACACACGCTATAGAAATTATACTGGAGGATGCACTTTGTCCATATGATAATGAGTGATTTATCATGCAGATAAATTACACACATTTGGATCAGGCCATGTACTTTGATCAACACATTAAGTCATTGTCCCGTACATGTTCTTTCCATCTTAGAAACATTGCCAAACTCAGGTCTGTTGTGTCACAAGCTGAGTTGGAGATGATTATTCATGCATTATTCATATCATCCCGCCTGGACGACTGTCATTCACTTTTCACATGCCTCAGTAAGTCATCCCTGGACCGTCTACAGATGGTCCAGAACGCTGGTGCAAGGCTGTTGACTAGGTCCAGCAGGACGTCTCGCATCACTCTCATCTTAGCTTCCTTAAATTGGCTTCCTATCAAGTTTAGGATTCAATTTAGGGTTCTTGCAATTGCACACATAGAGCCAGAATCAGGCACCTATGTACATCTGCGTCTGCAACCTACTCCATCCCTACATTACCAGCAGGTGGAACGCCCTTCCACTGGACTTAAGATCTGCGGCCCCTGTTTTTAAAAAGCAGCTAAAGACTCATCTGTTCAGACTGGCCATTGTCGAGCCTCTTGTGTCTGTATTTGTGTGTTTTCTTTTTATGTCCTTTGTTTTTATGTTTTATTGTTTCTTACTGTTTGATGGTCTTATTTGAACTATTTTACTCCTGTGCAGTACTTTGTGACTTTTACTCCGACTTTGCTCTGTGAAAGGTGCTACATAAATAAACCTTACTTACTTTACATATGTGCGCACACACACACACACACACACACACACACACACACACACACACACACACACACACACACACACACACACACACACACACACACACACACACACACACACACACACACACACACACACACACACACACACACAATGTGCTCGCTAGAAATCCATCTTAAAATGGGCCGCGTTACAAATAAATACAGATAAAAAAAAAAATCCCATGTACTTTGTTTTGCCCCCACAATCTGATCCGTGGAAATGTAAGAGATGTGTGGCTCCACAGTATCAGTGACCAAGAGAGCACTGCGCTCTATTAATAGAGCTGTGAGGGCAACACGGTGGCCACACAGAGCAGCCGTCCCCAACGACGTCAGGGAACAGGAGAAGGAGGAGGTCTGGATCCATCACACTAACACACCAACACTAACACTATAACGTAAACGACATGACGACGTGAGCAACCGTGCGCTAACCACAGCTGCACTGGCAGCTACTGCACCTGCTTCGAGAAAACGCGTAGGCAAGCAGCAGCAGCAGCATCATCATCTGTTTCAACGTGGAGCATTTCCTGACCTGCCCGCCGCTCACAGCTGTTATCACAACATCGTAGGAAGTCAATCAAAGCGACGCCGACGCAGAACACGCAACTTTTCCGACACAATTCAGGAAATCAATGAATCACACGTACAATGAAAAAAAGGGAAACTATGTGCAATCGTTTATGAAGAAAGCCTATCGGCCAATAAATGTTTGATTGGAGCGAGTAGGTGTTTATTAATGATCAAATGATTAATAGACCAATGGCGGTGATACTCTGATTTGGAAAAGGTCTCAAGAAAGGTCTCGGAAAAGGTCACAAGAACCGCCATCATAAGGTTATATGAATGAAGCAGCAAGCGAGTGAGAGAAAGAGATTGAGAGAAAGAAAGAAAGAAGGAGAGAGAGTGAACTTGTACTTAGCGTGTATTTAAGGAAAACGTACGTATTCAAATCGGTCTTTGCAGAGCTGGACCATGAGGTGGAGGAAGACCAGGGCGGAGAACCAGAGGCACCACATCACCACCTCCTCCACCGTCTGCACATTCAGCACGCCGAAGATGAAGATGAACTTGTAGAAGACGAAGTTCCAGAACTTGTCCTTCAGGTGCTGCGGGCCCGGGACGGGACAGAACACACACACACACACACACACACACACACACACACACACACACACACACACACACACACACACACACACACACACACACACACACACACACACACACACACACACACACACACACTAACTCTTTAATGGGTTTTGTATTTTGCACACACGTCTCACACACACACCAAATGTGTAGTGTGTACACAAGACACCAAAGCCGATAGAAACCTATAGCAGTCCATAGGCCAATAGGTGATGGTGGAGATCAAATAACCAATAAAAAGTGCTGCTAATATATATATAGTGTATACTGTGCTGTATATGTATTTAAGATCCTTGGACTATAAGGAACACACCTGCTTCTCGCTGACCCTCAGGGGCCCGAAGACAACACATTGGACCATCTTGGCGATTAGCATCAGAGAGCAGCAAAACGTGTTCACCAACACCTGACCAAGAGCACCAACAACAAACAACAACAAAAGCAATATTAGTTATAGTTTACCACCAAGACTAGAATCAAATCAAACCAACCAACCAAAGCAAACCAAACTCACCCATACAAAGAGGCTGTCTGTGACCAGGTACCACAGCACGGTGGTCGCCAGGTCGGTGTGGCCCAATATATCATTGTCAGCATCGGTGTCGCTCTCCACCACCACAACCACCTCCGGCGACGAGGACGCGGCGGGGACGGCGGCGGGGCCCTGGGGGTCGTCCGTCTCCAGGCCCCCGAAACCTTGCTCGGTGACGGTGTTGTAGGCGCTGAAGATGCTTCCCGCCAACAGAGCCACGCTCAGCGCCGTGTACGTCTGGAGGCTGGGCCACGGAAACCGCTCCAGGAAGAGCAGCGGCATGGCGATGACGTTGTTGTTGTTGTTTTTGTTGATAACGGCAGCGTCTCCCGGAAACAGTTTGTCCACGCTGTTAACCACCACCCCCCTAAAGTAGTAGCAGCAGGCCTAGGTGCGGAGTGTTAGAATCCCCGGCCTCGAGTTGAACCTGATGGCAACCTGTTGAAGAGGAAAAACGGGTTAAGTCATAGACGTGTGTGTGTGTGTGTGGGGGGGGGGGTTGAAAGGAGTTGACACGTGGTTTAGTTCAAATGAGATCTGATAAGTTTGCGTCTGCTTTCCCATTGACTCATCTCAGGTCGGAAGTCCTTGAATTTCTCACATTTCTACATACAGGAATGTACAGGGTAATACTGCATGCCAACGCCCCATATAATAATATGTGGCAAGGGGTGTGTCGTAAAATGTGGCTTTTTGAATTGCTAAAGGGATAAAAACAATAGGTGTCAAACCTGTGGTCTTTACAGAAGCTATGGTGCTGCATAGATAACAGAGCAAAAGACTCACACACACAATGAGACACAGAGTCACACACAGTGTGTCTCTCACACACACACACAGACAGTCACACACACACAGTGTCTTTCACTCACACACACACACACACACAGTCACACCCACACACAGTGTCTCACACACACACACACACAGTGTCTCTCTCACACACACACACACACACACACACACACACACAGTCTCTCTCACACACACACACACACACACACACACACAGTCTCATACACGCACAGAGCCACACACAGTGTCACACAAACACACAGTGTCACACAAACACACAGACACACACACAGATCCACACACCTCATCATTGTGCAGTTAACTGCTACTCCTGCTGCTGCTATGCTAGAAAAGCTAGCCTCAGTTGTCCGCGGTGCTAACGCTAACGCTAACGCTGGTGCTAACGCAGCGGGCTGACGTAACTCTCTGTGTTAACGGTACAAACGGAAGACACTTACACTGGCGGTTGCAGCGGTGCTGGCAGACCCTCTCTATGTGCTGTATATATGTTATATATATATGTGTATATATATGTGTGATATTTCATGTATTTGGGGTCTTTACTCGAGCGGGCAGCTCCGTGTTGACAGCGTCGACATGTTGCGCTCAGCCGTGACGTCACACAGAGGGGGGCGGGGACGGAACGGGGGCGGGGCCCGGCTGCGTGTGCGCTACGCATGCGCGGTAGGTAGTGGCAATAATCAATCACGTAACTGGTCGGAGGTCAGACACCTAAAACCTGACCTTCGTCTTAAAAAGTTTCAATCATGTGAAAATTATGCAAAGTATAGGATGAAAGAAAAATAATAAATCCGAAACAAATATGCAAACAAGCTAAGAATAAATAAAAATGAAATAAAAGTTACAATAAATTCAAAAGAAAATAAAGGAACTTAAAAGCAATCAATCAATCAATAGCAAGCAAGCAATCAATCAATCAATAGCAAGCAAGCAATCAATATTATCCTTGCAATATTGCAATGTTACCATGCTACATTACCTTTCATCATTATGTGCAATATTCTTAATATTCTTATCATGTGCAATACTTCCTCTAACCATTATTATTATTACCCTTTTATTACACTTCAATTATTGCCAAATAGTTTTTGTGGATTGAATATGTTATCTTACCTATATTTTTATACTTCACCTATATTTTTATACTTCTCCTAGGACTTTGACTTACTGTAAATTTGTAAATCTGTTATTATATTTTTATTATTCTACTGTTTATTTCTCTATTGTTTTATTATATTGCTATGGAACCTGACACAATAATTTCCTTCGGGATTAATAAAGTTCTATCTTATCTTAACAGCGGAACATCGGACATGATGGATAATATGGATAATAACCAGCTCTGATCCACTCTGTCTCTTCTCCACCTTTTTTGTGTCTCTTTTTGTCTTTAAGCGACCCCCCCCCCCCCCCACACACACACACACAGCCCCCATCAGTACCACTCCATCCATCACGGATGTTCTCATGCCTTGGAATAAGTGACACAGTGACCTGTCTGGAACCCAGACTGTATCTCTGCTATTTGTGCTGCTGCCTGTCTTGGCCAGGACACTCTTGTAAAACAGTTTTTTAATCTCAATAAATATTATCATTTATCATCCTGGCCTACTAGGCATTTAAAATGTAACATATATACGGCAATTTATGCTAATGACTTAATTGATCAACAACAATCAACATATTATTGAACAAATTAATTTTTGAATTTGTTCAACATAAATAGAACAACATAAATAGTACCACAAAGCAAAAGCAACATATTTACAGGTACCCCCTGGAGCCTGCATGTAAACCTTGGGTACACGTGCGTACCTGTTGGCGAACCACTGTGGTATCATACTGAGGTTCTACTGCAACCTCCAAGTCACCACAATGTAAGCTAAACCAGTAGCTTGATTTACATTTACATTTACATTTAGGGCATTTGGCAGACGCTTTTATCCAAAGCGACTTACAAAGAGTACATTTGTTGAAGGAGAGGCAGCAATATATCCCTGTTGCCTGCATAAGTACCTGTGCAGGCGTGCAATACTAAACATGCTACAACATGAGAAAGAACAACAATGCTAAGTGGCATTAATACATGTCAAGACGTACAAACACGCAGGTTAGAGCTAGGATTAACGGATGGCGGGGTGTGTGTGTGGGGGGGTGGGGTCCAGAGTCCAGGTGAACTCTGAACAGGTGGATCTTGAGTCTCTTGTTAAGGAGGGGGCGGGGTTATGTAGAGTCCAGGTGAACTCTGAACAGGTGGGTCTTGAGTCTCTTGTTAAGGAGGGGGCGGGGTTATGTAGAGTCCAGGTGAACTCTGAACAGGTGGGTCTCTTGAGACTCTTGCGGAAGCTGGCGAGCGACTCGGCTGTCCTGACATGAGCCCGGTCAGCTCATTCCAACCACTGCGGAGCCAGAACTCTGTGAAGAGTTGGGACTTGGCAGAGCGATGTTTGGCTGTTTTTTAGTGAAGGTGGTACCAGTCGTTTGGCAGAAGTTGCCGAGCGGAGTGCTCTAGGGCTGGGGCGTAGGTGTCTGACTCACGTTTGGAGGTAGGTTAGGTCGGTTAGGTAGGGGCGGTTCCGTTGACAAGCCATGAAAGTAGTGATGGGAATTACGGCTCTTTGAAGGGAGCCGGATCTTATGGCTCCGTTCCTTTCTGAGAGCCGTTCAAAAGAGCCGGGGGGTTACTAGGTTTACCTGATAAATAATCACCAGGATAATGATTGACTGTATTAAAGAATAATGATTGACTGTATTAAAGGATAATTGTTGACTGTATTGCCAGACCTTAATGTCAATGATCTGTATTGTAAACATGACACAAGGTGGCGCCATATCCGTGTCATTCATGTCAGTGAATGTACTACTTTGAATGCACCCTCTGTATGTGAAAGGCATTGTGGTCCCTGCCCCCAGTCTGGCTGCAGTGCTGTCGTACTGCACACGCTGCGTCTCTTCTCCCGTCAGCAAAATGAACCTGTCGTCGTCTACGGAGCACGCCGCCACCGCCGCCGCCGCCACCGCCACCACCAGCCTCATGGGAGCCCAGATGTCGACCGTGACCCAGGTGGTCTCGGCCTCCTTCCTGAGCCTGTCCTTCCTGCTGGGCGCCCCAGGGAACCTGCTGGTCATCTGGATCATCTGGAGGCACGTGAAGCCTCGCTCCCACACCATCCTGCTCATCCTGCACCTGGCTGCCGCCGACCTGCTGGTCCTCATCACCCTGCCGCTGTGGATCCACTCCCTGCTCCACTCCTGGGTGTTCGGGCAGGCCGTCTGCAAGGCCATCACATACGTGGTCACCGTGTCCATGTACAGCAGCATTTTCCTCATCACGCTCATGAGCGTTGAGCGCTTCGTGGCCGTCCGCTACCCATTTGCCATTCGGTCCTCCAGGACCAAGACCATCCTGGACGCCAGCCTGATGGCCGCCTGGGTCCTCGCACTGGCGTTGGGCATCCCTGTGATTCTGACCCAGCATGTGGCGGAGCTCGACGGGGTCGAACAGTGCCTCTTCAGTGAGTACAGCTCTTTCACCCAAGAGGTCGTGGCTCTTTCTCTGCAGACCATTGCAGGATTTGTGGTACCCATCAGCATCCTGTCTGTCTGCTCCTGTCTGGTGGCCACGCAGCTCAGAGCCAAGAACTTCCAGGGCAAGAAGCAGGTGATGGTGCTGATAACCAGTGTGGTGGTGGCATTCATCTTGTGCTGGCTGCCTCACCACATCAACAACATCATTGAGCTGGTGTGTACGATCCGGGGAACATCCGAGGAAGTCCCCTGCGTGCCTGAGAGCGCAAAGTTTATCTCCGGCGCTCTGGTGTTCGTGAGCAGTTCCGTGAACCCTGTGTTGTATGCCTTCGCCGCCCGGAGATCCAAAGTGCGAATCAGAGGGTTGCGATTGGTCCGGATGTTTCAGGATGTGGCAGCACATACCAGAGCTAATTGGGGAAGCAGTTCTAACGAGGCAGACTCTGTGACATTAAATTCGCAGACAGAAGGCAAAACATTGTCTGATGCAATGAGATGAAAGATGTGTGAAATTGACCTCTTCAAATTGATGATGAAGGAATATGTTGATTTGGAACATTGGAATATATGACCACTTTTAGAGCAATTTTCACTTTTAACTATTATATATATTGTATAATATAGATTTTTTATAGCATATAAGTAGAGCATTTCAAGCCGTGTGAATGATTGAACTGTGAACGTAATGTAAGCAATACATTTCATAATAACCAGCATTCTCGCCTCCATTCCCGTCTCCTATGAGGTGTTTTTTTAACCCTAACTATTACTGGCAAGCAGGCTGATTGAGTTCAAACACACAGTGACATTGCGTCAATGTCTAAACATTGGCGCAATGTCATTGTGTCAATTGACACAATGAATATTGAGCCATATAAATTCCTGAATATGTGATCATTTCTTATGTGGTGATTGTGATGTAGATACATAGATGGTTTTTATTTGTTGAGTTTGTTGTTCGTTGTTTGTTGAAATTGCACCTTTTTATTGCATTTTTATTCATATATATTTTTATATATATTTTTTCGAAATTTTTTGAATTTCTATATTTTTACCTTTCTGTTTAATGTTCAATGTTATGCACCAATTTTACAAAAGCACATTCTTTGTTTGTAAAAACTGACGCAATAAAGCTCATTCTGATTCAGATTCAGATTGTGATATATTTGATGATGAAGGATCATCATTCTGTAACTAAAAACATCAAATTAACTGTTGGTTAGAAATCATCAGTCTTCAAATTCAAACTCAATTGAAATAAGCAAGATATTGTTGGGGTTGTTACTGTTTTATTGTCAGTAAAAAACACTTAACCCTCCTGTTATGTTGTGGGTCCAATTGACCCGTTTGAAAGTTTGAAAGCCTAGAAAACATATTTAAAAAAAACATTTCAGCATGAAACTTCTTCTGCTGGCCTTAATTAGTGTAATCAACATGTCAAATGAAAATGGTTCATTAAATGTATTTGCAACCCCCCCCCTGCATGTTTATATCACAGAGATACTGTTCGGGTCAATTTGACCCAGTAGTCAAAGTTGAGGCTAAAAGGGGTCAGAAGTGTAGAAAATGTCTTTCTTTGCAAATGTGAGATACATTTTCTACTCCCACCATACTTCACTCACACACACACACACACACACACACACACACACACACACACACACACACACACACACACACACACACACACACACAGCATGTGATGCCGGGCCGGGCGGGGCCCGGCTGCGTGTGCGCTACGCATGCGCGGTAGGTAGTGGCAATAATCAATCACGTAACTGGTCGGAGGTCAGACACCTAAAACCTGACCTTCGTCTTAAAAAGTTTCAATCATGGGAAAATTATGCAAAGTATAGGATGAAAGAAAAAGAATAAATCCGAAACAAATATGCAAACAAGCTAAGAATAAATAAAAATGAAATAAAAGTTACAATAAATTCAAAAGAAAATAAAGGAACTTAAAAGCAATCAATCAATCAATAGCAAGCAAGCAATCAATATTATCCTTGCAATATTGCAATGTTACCATGCTACATTACCTTTCATCATTATGTGCAATATTCTTAATATTCTTATCATGTGCAATACTTCCTCTAAACCATTATTATTATTCACCCTTTATTACACTTCAATTATTGCCAAATAGTTTTTGTGGATTGAATATGTTATCTTACCTATATTTTTATACTTCACCTATATTTTTATACTTCTCCTAGGACTTTGACTTACTGTAAATTTGTAAATCTGTTATTATATTTTTATTATTCTACTGTTTATTTCTCTATTGTTTTATTATATTGCTATGGAACCTGACACAATAATTTCCTTCGGGATTAATAAAGTTCTATCTTATCTTAACAGCGGAACATCGGACATGATGGATAATATGGATAATAACCAGCTCTGATCCACTCTGTCTCTTCTCCACCTTTTTTGTGTCTCTTTTTGTCTTTAAGCGACCCCCCCCCCCCCCCCACACACACACAGCCCCCCATCATACCACTCCATCCATCACGGATGTTCTCATGCCTTGGAATAAGTGACACAGTGACCTGTCTGGAACCCAGACTGTATCTCTGCTATTTGTGCTGCTGCCTGTCTTGGCCAGGACACTCTTGTAAAACAGTTTTTTAATCTCATTTATCATCCTGGCCTACTAGGCATTTAAAATGTAACATATATACGGCAATTTATGCTAATGACTTAATTGATCAACAACAATCAACATATTATTGAACAAATTAATTTTTGAATTTGTTCAACATAAATAGAACAACATAAATAGTACCACAAAGCAAAAGCAACATATTTACAGGTACCCCCTGGAGCCTGCATGTAAACCTTGGGTACATGTGCGTACCCTGTTGGCGAACCACTGTGGTATCATACTGAGGTTCTACTGCAACCTCCAAGTCACCACAATGTAAGCTAAACCAGTAACTTGATTTACATTTACATTTACATTTAGGGCATTTGGCAGACGCTTTTATCCAAAGCGACTTACAAAGAGTACATTTGTTGAAGGAGAGGCAGCAATATATCCCTGTGGTACCTGAAGATAGTAATAGAGCTGTTTTCGAGCATTCCATATTTACGAGACGAATAGAACGAGGTTTCATAACTGCTAAGTTGCCTGCATAAGTACCTGTGTAGGCGTGCAATTCTAAACATGCTACAACATGAGAAAGAACAAGAATGCTAAGTGGCATTAATACATGTCAAGACGTACAAACACGCAGGTTAGTGCTAGGATTAACGGATGGGGGGGGTATGTGTGTGTGGGGGGGGGGGGGTCCAGAGTCCAGGTGAACTCTGAACAGGTGGATCTTGAGTCTCTTGTTAAGGAGGGGCCGGGGCGGAGGGGCGGGCGGGTTTTAGTGACTGCTGAAACAGGTGGGTTCTTGTAGTCTCTTGTTTAAGGGAGGGGGGGTTTGTAGAGTCCAGGTGAACTCTGAACAGGTGGGTCTTGAGTCTCTTGTTAAGGAGGGGGCGGGGTTATGTAGAGTCCAGGTGAACTCTGAACAGGTGGGTCTTGAGTCTCTGTTAAAGGGGGCGGGGTTATGTAGAGTCCAGGTGAACTCTGAACAGGTGGGTCTTGAGTCTCTTGTTAAGGAGGGGGCGGGGTTATGTAGAGTCCAGGTGAACTCTGAACAGGTGGGTCTTGAGTCTCTTGTTAAGGAGGGGGGGTTATGTAGAGTCCAGGTGAACTCTGAACAGGTGGGTCTTGAGTCTCTTGTTAAGGAGGGGGGTTATGTAGAGTCCAGGTGAACTCTGAACGGTGGTGTCTTAGAGTCTCTTGTTAAAGATTGCGGGGGCGGGGTTTCATGTAGAGTCCCAGGAGAAACTCTAGAACAGGTGGGTCCTTGAGTCTCTTGTTAAAGCTGAAGGGGGCGGCGGTATTGTAAGAAGTCCAGGTTGGAACTTGACCACAAGGTTGGGTCCTTGAGTCTCTTGTTAAGGAGGGGGCGGGGTTATGTAGAAGTCCAGGTGTGAACTCTGAAAAGCAGGGTGGGTCTTTGAGTCTCTTGTTAAGGAGGGGGCAGGGGTTAATGTAGAGTCCAGCCGTCGTAACTCTGAACCAGGTGGGTCTCTTCGAGTCTCTTGTTCAAGGGAGGGGGCGGGGTTATGTAGAGTCCAAGGGTGAACGATCTGAATCAGGTTGGGTCTTAGAGTACTCTTGGTGGAAGCTGGCGATGAGAAAGCCAGAACCTCTGTGAAGAGTTGGAACTTGGCCCAGAAGCCGATGTTTGGCTGTTTTTTAGTGAAGGTGGTACCAGTCGTTTGGCAGAAGTTGCCGAGCGGTCGGTTAGGTAGGGGCGGTTCCGTTGACAAGCCATGAAAGTAGTGATGGGAATTACGGCTCTTTGAAGGGAGCCGGATCTTATGGCTCCGTTCCTTTCTGAGAGCCGTTCAAAAGAGCCGGGGGGGGTTACTAGGTTTACCTGATAAATAATCACCAGGATAATGATTGACTGTATTAAAGAATAATGATTGACTGTATTAAAGGATAATGATTGACTGTATTAAAGGATAATTGTTGACTGTATTGCCAGACCTTAATGTCAATGATCTGTATTGTAAACATGACACAAGGTGGCGCCATATCCGTGTCATTCATGTCAGTGAATGTACTACTTTGAATGCACCCTCTGTATGTGTTATGTCAATAAAGTTGCCTTGAATGCAATTCATGCAACTCTTAATATTAGAAAACTTTTTATTGGCACAATAAAAAAAACAAGTATAATAAACTTTTGTGCAAAACAGATTTTAGTGCAAATCAAACAACAAAACAAAAAAAACATTTCACACGAGAGAATTTTTAAGAATAAATAGTAAAACTACTTCTGAACAATATTTCAAGTATTATAAAAAACAGAGTAAAATAAAATAGAGAAAAATCTCTGAGCTGCTTTGACAAAAACACAGGAGATGTTTCTCAGTGTTCACGTCAAGGGGAATGGATTTAGGGGCAGCCGGTGAACGAACGATAAAAAGAACGACACTCACCAAGACGTACGACTCGGTTCCCTTCGTTCTACCAAAGAGCCGTTCAAAAGAATCGGATCGTTCCAGCGAACGTAACGTCACTCCGTTGTAAGGGTTTGATTGTTGAGGCGGAGGAGAGTCCAGCAGCCAGGAGAGAGACGAGTGGTGATGATGATGATGATGGTGATGATGATGACGAGCGCAGGACCAAGATCTGCGCTGGTTCACATGTGAGGAAGGGCCGGATCTTGCGGATGTTGTACAACAGAGAGCAACTCTACAAGATCGGGGCCACAGAGGGAATGGATGTTGGCGTTGCGGGACAGCTGGGAGACTTCGATGTCCTCGATGGTGGACAAGTGTACAGTAGGTCCATCTGAGGGCAGTCTTCACCTCGGTAATCGAGGTTGAGGTTGAGCTTCCGGTGGTTGGCGGTCGTTTTTCATCATTTGAAGCGTTTTTTCATGATTACTTTCACTTCACCTTCACCATCACCATACCAGACTCTTCCCCACACCCAAGCAATTCACTTGGGTACATTGAGGTATATTACTGTAGTATATTTTATGATGTTCTGCAATGGTTAACCAACATAACAACGGACTTCTGGATTATATGGACTATATTCTGTATATGGCACGTTGAACCTGATGGTCGAATCCACAGTTTAATTTTCATCGTTGTCTTTTTGTCACTGAGCCGTCATGATGACTCAATATGAAACCGTGAAGGAGAAGTTGTGTGTGTGAACTTGCATAGAAAGGCATTGTGGTCCCTGCCCCCAGTCTGGCTGCAGCGCTGTCGTACTGCACACGCTGTGTCTCTTCTCCCGTCAGCAAAATGAACCTGTCGTCGTCTACGGGGCACGCCGCCACCGCCGCCCGCCACCGCCACCGCCACCACCAGCCTCATGGGAGCCCAGATATCGACCGTGACCCAGGTGGTCTCGGCCTCCTTCCTGAGCCTGTCCTTCCTGCTGGGCGCCCCAGGGAACCTGCTGGTCATCTGGATCATCTGGAGGCACGTGAAGCCTCGCTCCCACACCATCCTGCTCATCCTGCACCTGGCTGCCGCCGACCTGCTGGTCCTCATCACCCTGCCGCTGTGGATCCACTCCCTGCTCCACTCCTGGGTGTTCGGGCAGGCCGTCTGCAAGGCCATCACATACGTGGTCACCGTGTCCATGTACAGCAGCAATTTTCCCTCATCACGCTCATGAGCGTTGAGCGCTTCGTGGCCGTCCGCTACCCATTTGTCATTCGGTCCTCCAGGACCAAGACCATCCTGGACGCCCAGCCTGATGGCCCGCCTGGGTCCTCGCACTGGCGTTGGGCATCCCTGTGATTCTGACCCAGCATAGTGGCCGGTAGCCTCGACGGGGTCGAAACAGTGCCTCTTCAGTTGGAGTACAGCTCTTTCACTCAAGAGGTCGTGGCTCTTTCTCTGCAGACCATTGCAGGATTTGTGGTACCCATCAGCATCCTGTCTGTCTGCTCCTGTCTGGTGGCCACGCAGCTCAGAGCCAAGAACTTCCAGGGCAAGAAGCAGGTGATGGTGCTGATAACCAGTGTGGTGGTGGCATTCCTCTTGTGCTGGCTGCCTCACCACATCAACAACATCATTGAGCTGGTGTGTACGATCCGGGGAACATCCGAGGAAGTCCCCTGCGTGCCTGAGAGCGCAAAGTTTATCTTCCGGCGCTCTGGTGTTCGTGAGCAGTTCGTGAACCCCTGTGTTGTATGCCTTCGCCGCCCGGAGATCCAAAGTGCGAATCAGAGGGTTGCGATTGGTCCGGATGTTTCAGGATGTGGCAGCACATACCAGAGCTAATTGGGGAAGCAGTTCTAACGAGGCAGACTCTGCTTGTGACATTAAATTCGCATGACAGAAAGACAAAACATTGTCTGATAGCAATGAGATGAAAGGTGTGTGAAATCTGACCTCCTTCAAATTGATTGAATGAAGGAATAATGTTGATTTGGAACGTTGGAAATATGACCGACTTTTAGAAGGCAATTTTCACTTTTAACTATTAATATATTGTAAATATAGATTTTTTATCGGCATAATAAGTAGAGCATTTCAAAACCGTGTGAATGAATTGAACTGTAAACGTAATTGTAAGCCATTACATTTCAATAATAACCAAGCATTCTCGGCACTCCATTCCCCGGTCTCCTATGAGGTGTTTTTTTAACCCTAACTATTACTGCAAGCAGGCTGTTCAAAACACACCAGTGACATTGCGCAGAGGATCTGCGTGGCGCTGATCGGCGTCGGTGGAAGGAGATGTGGGGTTCCGGCGACGGGCCCGCTCGGCGAAAACGCGTGCCTTGCGGGGGGACACCACCTAGGACCTGGCAAACGCGCTGGCGGTGCTCTCGCCGTACAAACCGTTCAGCGCCAACCCACACGCCGTTTCGCCGAGCGGCCCGTCGCCGGACCCCACATCTCCTCCAACCGACGCCAAATCAAGCGCCACGCAGATCCTGCTGCGCCATGTCACTGTGGTGTTTGAACACGCTGCTTGCCAGTAATAGTTAGGGTTAAAAAAACCCTAACATAGGAGACGGGAATGGAGGCGAGAATGCTGGTTATTATGAAATGTATTGCTTACATTACGTTCACAGTTCAATCATTCACACGGCTTGAAATGCTCTACTTATATGCGATAAAAAATCTATATTATACAATATATCTAATAGTTAAAAGTGAAACCATTGCTCTAAAGTGGTGCATATATTCCAACGTTCCAAATCAACATATTCCTTCATCATCAATTTGAAGAGGTCAATTTCACACACCTTTCATCTCATTGCATCAGACAATGTTTTGTCTTCTGTCTGCGAATTTAATGTCACAAGCAGAGTCTGCCTCGTTAGAACTGCTTCCCCCAATTGCTCTGGTATGTGCTGCCACATCCTGAACATCCGGACCAATCGCAACCCTTCTGATTCGCACTTTGGATCTCCGGGCGGCGAAGGCATACAACACAGGGTTCACGGAACTGCTCACGAACACCAGAGCGCCGGAGATAAACTTTGCGCTCTCAGGCACTTCCTCGGATGTTCCCCGGATCGTACACACCAGCTCAATGATGTTGTTGATGTGGTGAGGCAGCCAGCACAAGATGAATGCCACCACCACACTGGTTATCAGCACCATCACCTGCTTCTTGGCCTGGAAGTTCTTGGCTCTGAGCTGCGTGGCCACCAGACAGGAGCAGACAGACAGGATGCTGATGGGTACCACAATCCTGCAATGGTCTGCAGAGAAAGAGCACGACCTCTTGCAGTTGAAAGAGCTTGTACTCATCCGAAGAGGCACTGTTCGACCCCGTCGGAGCTCCGCCACATGCTGGGTCAGACATCACAGGGATGCCCAACGCCAGTGCGAGGACCCAGGCGGCCATCAGGCTGGCGTCCAGGATGGTCTTGGTCCTGGAGGACCGAAAGGCAAATGGGTAGCGGACGGCCACGAAGCGCTCAACGCTCATGAGCGTGATGAGGAAAATGCTGCTGTACATGGACACGGTGACCACGTATGTGATGGCCTTGCAGACGGCCTGCCCGAACACCCAGGAGTGGAGCAGGGAGTGGATCCACAGCGGCAGGGTGATGAGGACCAGCAGGTCGGCGGCAGCCAGGTGCAGGATGAGCAGGATGGTGTGGGAGCGAGGCTTCACGTGCCTCCAGATGATCCAGATGACCAGCAGGTTCCCTGGGGCGCCCAGCAGGAAAGGACAGGCTCAGGAAGGAGGACGCAAAGGCAGAGAAGAAGAACAAAGGCTAGAGAGGAATGCACGAGTTACGAAAGACTATGGTGGTCCAAGTGTACATGATTCTCGTGCTCTCCTATCGCAGGCATGTTGGTCGGCAATGGGCGGTAGGAGCTGTGCGTTGGACCGTGCTGTGTCTTCTGTTGGACCGCACGGCAACAGGTTCATTTTTGCTGACGCAGGAGTTATAGCAAGAACGCACAGTGTGTGCGTAGACTAGTGTCTGTCATGTTAGACTGGGGGCAGGGACCACAATGCCTTTCTATGCAAGTTCACACACACAACTTCTCCTTCACGGTTTCATATTGAGTCATCATGACGGCTCAGTGACAAAAAGACAACGATGAAAATTAAACTGTGGGATTCGACCATCAGGTTCAACGTGCCATATACAGAATATAGTCCATATAATCCAGAAGTCCGTTGTTATGTTGGTTAACCATTGCAGAACATCATAAAATATACTACAGTAATATACCTCAATGTACCCAAGTGAATTGCTTGGGTGTGGGGAAGAGTCTGGTATGGTGATGGTGAAGGTGAAGTGAAAGTAATCATGAAAAACGCTTCAAATGATGAAAAACGACCGCCAACCACCGGAAGCTCAACCTCAACCTCGACAGACCGGGTAAATACGGTGCAATGGAGCCCTCAAGTCACCGACTCTGACATCGCTCAAGTCTCCTCTGCACCCACTGCAAGGAACCTTGGCGTGGTACTGGATGACCTGCTGTCCTGCAACGCCAACATCACCTCTGTGGCCCGATCTTGTAGAGTTGCTCTCTGTTGTACAACATCCGCAAGATCCGGCCCTTCCTCACATGTGTCACAGCGCAGATCTTGGTCCTGCGCTCATCATCATCATCACCATCATCATCATCATCACCACTCGTCTCTCTCCTGGCTGCTGGACTCTCCTCCGCCTCAACAATCAAACCCTTACAACGGAGTGACGTTACGTTCGCTGAACGATCCGATTCTTTTGAACGGCTCTTTGGTAGAACGAAGGGAACCGAGTCGTACGTCTTGGTGAGAGTCGTTCTTTTTATCGTTCGTTCACTGGCTGCCCCTAAATCCACTCCCCTTGACGTGAACACTGAGAAACATCTCCTGTGTTTTTGTCAAAGCAGCTCAGGGATTTTTCTCTATTTTATTTTACTCTGTTTTTATAATACTTGAAATATTGTTCAGAAGTAGTTTTACTATTTATTCTTAAAAATTCTCTCGTGTGAAATGTTTTTTGTTTTGTTGTTTGATTTGCACTAAAATCTGTTTTGCACAAAAGTTTATTATACTTGTTTTTTTTATTGTGCCAATAAAAAGTTTTCTAATATTAAGAGTTGCATGAATTGCATTCAAGGCAACTTTATTGACATAACACATACAGAGAGTACATTCAAAGTAGTACATTCACTGACATGAATGACATGGATATGGCGCCAACTTGTGTCATGTTTACAATGCAGATCATTGACTGTATTAAAGGATAATGATTGACTGTATTGCCAGACCTTAATGTCAATGATCTGCATTGTAAACATGACACAAGTTGGCGCCATATCCATGTCATTCATGTCAGTGAATGTACTACTTTGAATGTACCCTCTGTATGTGTTATGTCAATAAAGTTGCCTTGCCTTGAATGCAATTCATGCAACTCTTAATATTAGAAAACTTTTTATTGGCACAATAAAAAAAACAAGTATAATAAACTTTTGTGCAAAACAGATTTTAGTGCAAATCAAACAACAAAACAAAAAACATTTCACACGAGAGAATTTTTAAGAATAAATAGTAAAACTACTTCTGAACAATATTTCAAGTATTATAAAAACAGAGTAAAATAAAATAGAGAAAAATCCCTGAGCTGCTTTGACAACAACAGGAGATGTTTCTCAGTGTTCACGTCAAGGGGAGTGGATTTAGGGGCAGCCGGTGAACGAACGATAAAAAGAACGACTCTCACCAAGACGTACGACTCGGTTCCCTTCGTTCTACCAAAGAGCCGTTCAAAAGAATCGGATCGTTCAGCGAACGTAACGTCACTCCGTTGTAAGGGTTTGATTGTTGAGGCGGAGGAGAGTCCAGCAGCCAGGAGAGAGACGAGTGGTGATGATGATGATGATGGTGATGATGATGATGACGAGCGCAGGACCAAGATCTGCGCTGGTTCACATGTGAGGAAGGGCCGGATCTTGCGGATGTTGTACAACAGAGAGCAACTCTACAAGATCGGGGCCACAGAGGGAATGGATGTTGGCGTTGCGGGACAGCTGGGAGACTTCGATGTCCTCGATGGTGACAAGTGTACAGTAGGTCCATCTGAGGGCAGTCTTCACCCGGTATGAAGAGGAGCTCGTCTTGTCGAGGTTGAGGTTGAGCTTCCGGTGGTTGGCGGTCGTTTTTCATCATTTGAAGCGTTTTTCATGATTACTTTCACTTCACCTTCACCATCACCATACCAGACTCTTCCCCACACCCAAGCAATTCACTTGGGTACATTGAGGTATATTACTGTAGTATATTTTATGATGTTCTGCAATGGTTAACCAACATAACAACGGACTTCTGGATTATATGGACTATATTCTGTATATGGCACGTTGCTGCAATGGTTAACCAACATAACAACGGACTTCTGGATTATATGGACTATATTCTGTATATGGCACGTTGAACCTGATGGTCGAATCCCACAGTTTAATTTTCATCGTTGTCTTTTTGTCACTGAGCCGTCATGATGACTCAATATGAAACCGTGAAGGAGAAGTTGTGTGTGTGAACTTGCATAGAAAGGCATTGTGGTCCCTGCCCCCAGTCTGGCTGCAGTGCTGTCGTACTGCACACGCTGCGTCTCTTCTCCCGTCAGCAAAAGTCCTGACGGCTCACGACATTAATAATGAACGAATTCATAACGCCAGAACTTTCTCAACACTCCCACCAGGGGCGTCCGCCTCACGACATTAATAATGAACGAATTCATAACTCCAGAACTTTCTCAACACTCCCACCAGGGGCGTCCGCCCGTGCGCTTTAAAAAGACTGACCTCGGATGACCTCCGCTCCTTTTTTGTCAGACTCGCCGAGAGCCGTCGGTCACGGTGTGAGGAATCCACGAGAGATCCCGGAGGTGAGGAAATCTTCCCGCCTCGGTGCAGCCGACACACGGCTAAAGTTAGAACCAACAAACACACTCACCACCAGCCTCATGGGAGCCCAGATGTCGACCGTGACCCAGGTGGTCTCGGCCTCCTTCCTGAGCCTGTCCTTCCTGCTGGGCGCCCCAGGGAACCTGCTGGTCATCTGGATCATCTGGAGGCACGTGAAGCCTCGCTCCCACACCATCCTGCTCATCCTGCACCTGGCTGCCGCCGACCTGCTGGTCCTCATCACCCTGCCGCTGTGGATCCACTCCCTGCTCCACTCCTGGGTGTTCGGGCAGGCCGTCTGCAAGGCCATCACATACGTGGTCACCGTGTCCATGTACAGCAGCATTTTCCTCATCACGCTCATGAGCGTTGAGCGCTTCATGGCCGTCCGCTACCCATGCCAAATCGTTTTTGTTTTTGGGCTGCAAGTGCAATAAGTCATTTATTCCTCATAGCCATCGACTCAATTTTGATGACGTAATTAGATTGTTTTACATTCAGGGCATCTCGTGGCCGTCACTCGGCTAAAACCATTTTTGGGTACATTTGGTGATTTTTTCACTAATTTTGTATTATTTTTTGTCTATGTACGGTTATTCTAACTTTATTTCTCCTGCGTTTATCCTCTCAGGACCCATAGTCACCACTGGATCGGGCCAAGCATGCTGAATGGCGACTACGCGGTTCCCTGGGGCACCAAGACACATTTTGCGCCGTTGGGCTCAGGCCATTCAATACACATGTCTTATCTTTTGTGAAATTTCATGCGAAGAATTGTTGGTCTGACGGTAAAGGTCTTGATAATCGGGGTCGAAACAGCTGCTCTTATACCCAAGTTGAGTTCTACAGCATACTTTTTATCGTTTCAGGGAGGGCTCAGTCGGACTCATTTTTGGGCACAGAACAAATTGCCACCAATGTGATCTTGCGGTGTTAAATCGTAAAACCCTCCATATAGGCAAATCAGCCAATCTGTTCTTTTGGTTCTGCTTCCTTTCTGGTCGTGACCAAACGCAGCGGGTACTGAGAGATAAGAAGATATTCTTCCAGGAGACAGGGACAAGGAGACAAAGGCAAGGTGAATTGAGTGGCTCTGTGATAACCGGAGTGTGGCGCTTTTAGGCTCGCGACCATGTATCTAACCATTTGTGCCTAAGGCTGCCCGGGTCACAACGGATCAACAACATCATTGAGCTGGTGTGTACGATCCGGGGAACATCCGAGGAAGTCCCCTGCGTGCCTGAGAGCGCAAAGTTTATCTCCGGCGCTCTGGTGTTCGTGAGCAGTTCCGTGAACCCTGTGTTGTATGCCTTCGCCGCCCGGAGATCCAAAGTGCGAATCAGAGGGTTGCGATTGGTCCGGATGTTTCAGGATGTGGCAGCACATACCAGAGCTAATTGGGGAAGCAGTTCTAACGAGGCAGACTCTGTGACATTAAATTCGCAGACAGAAGGCAAAACATTGTCTGATGCAATGAGATGAAAGATGTGTGAAATTGACCTCTTCAAATTGATGATGAAGGAATATGTTGATTTGGAACATTGGAATATATGACCACTTTTAGAGCAATTTTCACTTTTAACTATTATATATATTGTATAATATAGATTTTTTATAGCATATAAGTAGAGCATTTCAAGCCGTGTGAATGATTGAACTGTGAACGTAATGTAAGCAATACATTTCATAATAACCAGCAGTCAGGAATGATATAGAAACATGTGAAAGACACGTAATGCTAAAGCGAATCACATGATCATCAAGAGGACCAGAGGTATCTCGCCTGCCACTAGTATCCCCAGAGGTACTCCTAAATGAGGTAGTCTCTATTTAACCCCCTTAAACTATTACTGCAAGCAGGCTGTTTCAAAACACACAAGTGACATTAGCGAGGAGACCGAAGGAAAGACAAGGCAAGGAAACGATTGACGTGGGACGCGTAGAGAGTAAGGCAGATCCGAGGAGGAGAGGAGAGGTGGGGTGCGCGAGAGGACACTACGATCGAGGAGCCCGCTTCGGCGAAACCGCGTAGACTGGGCGAGGGTTGAGGAGCGCACGTAGGACCTGGAAAACCGGTGACCAGGCGCTTGGGCGGGGGCTACTGGCCCGATAACCACGTTAAGCGCCAACACGCAGAACGTGCGGGTAGTATCGCGCGGCGCGGCCGTCCGCAGCGCTCACCACATAAGAAATGATCACATATTCAGGAATTTATATGGCTCAATATTCATTGCGTCAATTGACACAATGACATTGCGTCAATGTTTAGACATTGACGCAATGTCACTGTGTGTTTGAACAGCCTGCTTGCCAGTAATAGTTAGGGTTAAAAAAACACCTCATAGGAGACGGGAATGGAGGCGAGAATGCTGGTTATTATGAAATGTATTGCTTACATTACGTTCACAGTTCAATCATTCACACGGCTTGAAATGCTCTACTTATATGCGATAAAAAATCTATATTATACAATATATATAATAGTTAAAAGTGAAAATTGCTCTAAAAGTGGTCATATATTCCAACGTTCCAAATCAACATATTCCTTCATCATCAATTTGAAGAGGTCAATTTCACACACCTTTCATCTCATTGCATCAGACAATGTTTTGTCTTCTGTCTGCGAATTTAATGTCACAAGCAGAGTCTGCCTCGTTAGAACTGCTTCCCCAATTAGCTCTGGTATGTGCTGCCACATCCTGAAACATCCGGACCAATCGCAACCCTCTGATTCGCACTTTGGATCTCCGGGCGGCGAAGGCATACAACACAGGGCTTCTCACGGAACTGCTCACGAACACCAGAGCGCCGGAGATAAACTTTGCGCTTCTCAGGCACGCAGGGGACTTCCTCGGGATGTTCCCCGGATCGTCACACACCAGCTCATGATGTTGTTGATGTGGTGAGGGCAGCCAGCACAAGATGAATGCCACCACCACACTGGTTATCAGCACCATCACTGCTTCTTGCCCTGGAAGTTCTCTTGGCTCTTGAGCTGCGTGGCCAACCAGACAGGGCAGCAGAACAGACAGGATGCTGCATGGGGGTACCACAAAATCCTGCAATGGTCTGCAGAGAAAGAGCCACGACCTCTTGGGTGAAAGAGCTGTACTCACTGAAGAGGCACTGTTCGACCCCGTCGAGCTCCGCCACATGCTGGGTCAGAATCACAGGGATGCCCAACGCCAGTGCGAGGACCCAGGCGGCCATCAGGCTGGCGTCCAGGATGGTCTTGGTCCTGGAGGACCGAATGGCAAATGGGTAGCGGACGGCCACGAAGCGCTCAACGCTCATGAGCGTGATGAGGAAAATGCTGCTGTACATGGACACGGTGACCACGTATGTGATGGCCTTGCAGACGGCCTGCCCGAACACCCAGGAGTGGAGCAGGGAGTGGATCCACAGCGGCAGGGTGATGAGGACCAGCAGGTCGGCGGCAGCCAGGTGCAGGATGAGCAGGATGGTGTGGGAGCGAGGCTTCACGTGCCTCCAGATGATCCAGATGACCAGCAGGTTCCCTGGGGCGCCCAGCAGGAAGGACAGGCTCAGGAAGGAGGCCGAGACCACCTGGGTCACGGTCGACATCTGGGCTCCCATGAGGCTGGTGGTGGCGATGGCGGTGGTGGCGGCGGCGGTGGCGGCGTGCCCCGTAGACGACGACAGGTTCATTTTGCTGACGGGAGAAGAGACGCAGCGTGTGCAGTACGACAGCACTGCAGCCAGACTGGGGGCAGGGACCACAATGCCTTTCTATGCAAGTTCACACACACAACTTCTCCTTCACGGTTTCATATTGAGTCATCATGACGGCTCAGTGACAAAAAGACAACGATGAAAATTAAACTGTGGGATTCGACCATCAGGTTCAACGTGCCATATACAGAATATAGTCCATATAATCCAGAAGTCCGTTGTTATGTTGGTTAACCATTGCAGAACATCATAAAATATACTACAGTAATATACCTCAATGTACCCAAGTGAATTGCTTGGGTGTGGGGAAGAGTCTGGTATGGTGATGGTGAAGGTGAAGTGAAAGTAATCATGAAAAACGCTTCAAATGATGAAAAACGACCGCCAACCACCGGAAGCTCAACCTCAACCTCGACACCGGGTGAAGACTGCCCTCAGATGGACCTACTGTACACGTGTCACCATCGAGGACATCGAAGTCTCCCAGCTGTCCCGCAACGCCAACATCCATTCCCTCTGTGGCCCCGATCTTGTAGAGTTGCTCTCTGTTGTACAACATCCGCAAGATCCGGCCCTTCCTCACATGTGTCACAGCGCAGATCTTGGTCCTGCGCTCATCATCATCATCACCATCATCATCATCATCACCACTCGTCTCTCTCCTGGCTGCTGGACTCTCCTCCGCCTCAACAATCAAACCCTTACAACGGAGTGACGTTACGTTCGCTGAACGATCCGATTCTTTTGAACGGCTCTTTGGTAGAACGAAGGGAACCGAGTCGTACGTCTTGGTGAGAGTCGTTCTTTTTATCGTTCGTTCACCGGCTGCCCCTAAATCCACTCCCCTTGACGTGAACACTGAGAAACATCTCCTGTTTTTGTCAAAGCAGCTCAGGGATTTTTCTCTATTTTATTTTACTCTGTTTTTTATAATACTTGAAATATTGTTCAGAAGTAGTTTTACTATTTATTCTTAAAAATTCTCTCGTGTGAAATGTTTTTTGTTTTGTTGTTTGATTTGCACTAAAATCTGTTTTGCACAAAAGTTTATTATACTTGTTTTTTTATTGTGCCAATAAAAAGTTTTCTAATATTAAGAGTTGCATGAATTGCATTCAAGGCAAGGCAACTTTATTGACATAACACATACAGAGGGTACATTCAAAGTAGTACATTCACTGACATGAATGACATGGATATGGCGCCAACTTGTGTCATGTTTATT
>PIJE02000237.1:492817-504865 GCA_002895965.2 Coryphaenoides rupestris | reverse complement strand
GAGAGAGAGAGAGAGAGAGAGAGAGACAGAGAGAGAGAGAGAGAGAGAGAGAGAGAGAGAGAGAGAGAGAGAGAGAGAGAGAGAGAGAGAGAGAGAGAGAGAGAGAAAGGGAGTTAATTTGAAAGAGATATAATCATTTCAGGGTTTCCTTGATAACGTAGAGCGTGTGGGACCTTGATGATGAGAAGTGAACCAGGACAAAAGCTGGTATTTTTAGACACTCGGAAAATAGACATGAGCTGTCCAGCTGATGAACACTTGATGTGTTGTCATGTAGCACACTGATCACGTCCATGCAATGTGTGCAGTTCTGTGCCTGCTGTGTGTGACAGAGGCTGAAGTGGTTGTACAACAAGATAATAAAACAACATTCATTCCACTGAAAGCAAGTGCGTAAACACACTTGATTGACACAGATCCCTCATCTTCTGGTCTCTCTTCTGCTCCAGACTCCCCTGCCCTCCGGTTCTATTGCAGCCCACCCTATTGGCCTGCTCCACCAGACAGTCAGGACTACCCAAGATGCACTGCTTCACTGAAACACCCTGGTGGACAGAAGTGGGTTTGGTTTCCTATCAGTGCAGATACTCATGACTCTTTTGCTGCGTTGTGAGGCCATGAAGTGGCCCAGCAGAGGCAATGAAATGTCAGCACGTTGACATAATACAGCATTAGCGTGTGTGAAAAGAAAAGCGGGTCGACTTCCCCAAAAAAGAAAAGAAGAAAGGTTAAATCCACGTTGCATCGAGCATCAGTCATCATCAGCCCGGCCGGCTCAATGGGATATTCCTTCTCAATGAACAATAGGGAATTTCAACGGATTGTTAAGATACTTAACTGATTTGCATAATATTATTAGTCGACCATTTGATTTAGTGTGGCTTTTTCCCTTATTTTAATGACTCTGGTTCCCTGAACAGATTAATGTTTTCATAGCGGTACTTTGGTGGCTATTTGGATTTGAAGACATATGAAAATAGCCCTTTTGATATGGCAATTTCACACATTGCAGGAGCCGAATATTATCAATCAAAGAAATGGGGTGCGCTTATTAGAGAATAAGTTGATGTTTTCTGTGAGTCCCACACACACACACACACACACACACACACACACACACACACACACACACACACACACACACACACACCATCCCCCCCCCCCTTCTCTCTCTCTCTCCCTCCCTCTCCCCCCTCCCTCCCTCTCCTCATTCGTCTGTCCCCTCCCCGTACCACTGGGCTGTCCCTCTAGCTCCAGCCCTACCGGTGTGTCAGCTGCAGCAGCGGCAGAAGGCGGCACGGCGCACCGCGACGAGCAGCTGCCACCCGGTCCGCCAGCCAGCGGGGGATTGGTTTGGTCCAGACGACTCACACCCCACCGCCTGCGTATTGATTCTTCCAGAACTTTCCCTCCCACCTTCACCACGACCACCCACCCATCGTAGGAACAATAGACAGACTTCCCGGCAGGTTTGTTTTGGTTTTTTATTTTTGTTTTACCAAGTTTGGAGCTGCTGAGGAGAGCGCGAAAGAGCAGAACTGGTTGCATGTGAGTTGTATCCTACATTAACATCAATAATCATAATTATTTATGCCTCTGATGGACTAATAAGCATTGCCGGAGACTCGGATGGAGGGGCTGAACTCATGACTGACGGGATGACGGGAAGTTACATCGTTAATTGGCGCCCTAATTAAGGCTCGGAAGGTGAAGCATTTAGAATAGGTAGGCTACGTGTTAAGTTTGAACGACCGGTTGCTCATGAGTTGATCCTTCTGGATATTCTTATAAGACCACCATTAAATATCCCACTAAATGTCTTTTGAACGGAAAAAAAAGTGTAATGTGTCAGTGTTGAGGTCGTCCTGCTGTTGCTTGCGTGCGTAAAACGAAGAAACGGCGGCTGATGGTTTTATTTAAACGTTGCGTTGCGCGTAACTGAAAGAGTTTGTAGACTAACATATTGTATACATTATATATATGCAATATGCATATATATATATATATATATAGTAGACTATTACGACCGAGCTATTTAGATCAAGAGAAATGTCGTCGAGAGAGAGAGAGAGAGAATGAGAGAGGGTTTGTGTTGCAAGTGCTTGTTCACAATTGGAGTCTGCGTGTCCAACTCTCCCATCAGATAAGATAAGGCTGGAGATGAGATACACCTCAATGGCAACCTCCATGACCACTGTGGGTAGAGCGCAACAAACCCGCCCTAGCGCAGTGGTAGTGAGGGGACCAACATCAGCACAGCCTATGGGCTTATATCGCATGCTGGATGATTCCACCAAGCGGCCAAATGAATTGGATGTTCAATGTGAACCCGAAGCCCCGAGTGCCTCCGTTTATCGATCCATGATCGATCCTCCCTGTCTGAGGATTTACTAGGGCTGGTTATAGTGGGCGCGCTGGAGGGTGTGATCGGCTCTGTGCGTAAAGGTGTGTCCATGTGCCCGTGTATTATAGGTGGTGTTGGTTGACTTATCGGTCAGGTCGTTAAAGTTATTTACAATTAAAACACCATCGCGTCCTTTCTGATCAAGGGTGTGCTTTGGTTTTTGAAAACGGCCTGAGTATAAAAGCGTCATCCAAACTTTGCTTTGTTAATTTGGAGAAAAAAAAATCCACTTGGTCTGGTCTCGTGTCTGGAGAAGATTTTGGCACGCATTTCTGACTCACTGCCCACTTCTGTGTGTGTGTGTGTGTGTGTGTGTGTGTGTGTGTGCGTGCGTGTGTGCGTGCGTGCGTGTGTGTGTTTGAGGTAGCAGGGGGTTGATGGATGAATGGATGGATAAATGAGGACATTTCACTGGGTACCGCTGCTCTCTGCTCCTTGGCCCCACCTTTTTCTCCAGGCAAACACAACCGTTTAACCCTGCCAATACATGTATTTATTAATTAGTTTATAATTAATGAATGTATTTATTAATGTAATTGTTTATTTATTCAGCTAATAATTATCCTGTATTGTTTTCAGCCACTCTTGTGTTCAAAACTTGCCTTTTCCCCTTTTCTTCAGATATAATTTGTTTCATCAGTCAAATCGTGTGTGTGTGTGTGTGTGTGTGTGTGTGTGTGTGTGTGTGTGTGTGTGTGTGTGGTTATACATGTGTGTGCGTGTGTGCGCCTGTACTGCTGGCTTCTTCATTTCTCATTATTTCTTGCTTTCTTTCTCTTACATTAATTTACCTAACCTCTCTCACACACACATACATAAACACATATACATACACATGCACACATGACACACACACACACACACACACACACACAGAGAGATTGCAGTGATTCATTTCCTCAGATCGCTGTCAACAGTTCACTGTGTGTCTCACACACACACACCACACACACACACACACACTGCGTGATTATCTTAGTGACTCTGAACAAATGCTGGAGGGATCAAAACGATTGAGAAAGATTATTATTTGTGTCAGTACATTTGATAATTGCACATGGATTGCATTCGGAAAACACATATTGTGTGTGTGCGTGTGTGTGTGTGCGTCACTCTGTGTATCAACTTTAATCCAGCTCTCACATCTCCAATATCCATCCATTCGCTCCGCATTCCTGTTTGACTAAACTAAAAATCTAAAACTTTTTGGTCCCTCCCCCCTCCCTCACATGTTTTATATTGACAGGTGACTGGCGAGAGAGAGAGAGAGAGAGAGAGAGAGAGAGAGAGAGAGAGAGAGAGAGACCAAATGCCAAGCCGTGGGGGAGAGACATGATGAGAGGGAGAGAAGTGGAGTCACGGAGAGCAGCGCCCGAGACATCAAACACTTGCACCCGACCGTAGACCCTCTCCCTCTACAGCCCTGCCTCTGGGAACAGCAAGGAAAGGAAGGAAGGAGCATCCCTTTCTAAATAAAAGCGTCCAAAGGCATTCAGACATCCAGTGTCCCATCCCCCCTCCTCCCCCCCAGTCCCCATGGCTCCACTCTGAGAACACATAAAAGCCCCTCCTGCCATCTCCCACCCCCTGACCCTGACTAACTATAGCACCTAGCCCCGCCCCCTTCCTCGATTCCGCCGGGTTGCCATGGAGAAGACCTACTCCCTGACCGCTCACTATGATGAGTTCCAGGAGATAAAGTACGGCGGGCGCTACAGCAGCGATGTCCTCAGCAATGGCATGACCCTGCACCTGGGCGGCAGCCTGGACCGCCACGTGGCGCGCGGCCGCGGCGGCAGCGGCAGCAGCACCACGGGCCGGAACCGAGACCTGTGCAGCGTCCACGGGGGCGGGGGCTCGGCCTCAGGGGGCCTGCCGCGTTGGAGCCGCCGGGAGATCTGCCTGCTGTCGGCGCTGGTGTTTGCGGCGGGCATGTGTGTGATCCTGGGCAGCATGCTGGCGCTGAAGTACCTCTCCCTGGAGGCGCAGCAGGACCCGCTGTGCCGCCACGACTGCCAGCGGCGCCGAGCCCTGCTGCGGGCCGCGCGCTTCGTCCAGGCCAACATCGACCCCACCATCCAGCCCTGCCAGGTAGGAGGCAGGGGGGGGCGGGGGTGCAGTATCAGTACCACCATACTTATTCTTCCACAATACATCGATACAGTGGCACCCGGTCAGTCACACAGTCTATGTGTGTGAGGTATTCAAAACTGTTCAAGTGTTCAGTCTGTGGTGAAAGCCCAGAATGTTAGGGTCGGTTGATTGTTCTCTTGTCGGGCTGTAACTTCAATTCTAATTGTGATTTTTGATTTGATTTGACTGAAAATGAGAATGTGAAATATCACATCAAACGTAATGCCAATACCTACGCACATCACACAACTCCCACTATGGTGATACTATACCGAGTATGGCAAGGTGATTCCAGGTGACCACCCCCCCCCCCCCCCCCCCCCAACCCCCAGGACTTCTACTCGTTTGCGTGCGGCGGCTGGCTGCGTCGCCATGGCATCCCGGAGGACAAGCTGAGCTACGGCATCATCACGGCCATCGGCGAGCACAACGAGGAGAAGCTGCGGCGCCTCCTGCTGGAGCCGGTGCGGCGGCGTGGCGGCGACTCGGCCGAGCGCAAGGTGAAGGACTTCTACCGCTCCTGCGTGGACATCCGGGAGATCGACGCGCTGGGGTCCTTGCCCATGAGCCAGGTGATTGACAGCTGCGGCGGGTGGGACTTGGTGATGGCCGGCCTCCCCGCGGGCGCCGGCTGGGAGGAGGAGGGCGCCCCCCAGAGGCCCGACTTCAACGAGATGCTGTACCGCACGCAGGGCGTTTACAGCACCGCCGTCTTCTTCTCCCTCACCGTCAACGTGGACGACAAGAACTCCTCCAGGAACGCCATCCGGGTGAGGAGCTGTGTGTGTGTGTGTATGTGTGTGCGTGGTGTGTCTGTGTGTGTGCGCGTGTGTTGTGCGTGTGTGGTGTGTGTGTGGTGTGTAATGTGTGTGGTGTTGTGGTGTGGTGTGGTCTGTGTGTGTGTGTGTGGTGTGTCTGTGCGTGTGTGTGTGTGTGGTGTGTATGTGTGTGTGTGGTGTGTCTGTGTGTGTGTGTGTGTGTGTGTGTGTGTGTGGTGTGTTCGTGGGTGTGTGTGTGTGAGGGTGGGAGGGATGGAGAGTTGTTAATATGTGATTAAGGGAGTTCTGTGTGTGGACCAGGGGAATGGAACTGAGGACAGTGGTGTTACTGGGTGAAACATTTTAGCCAATAACAAACACGGCGATGAGGCGGTTTTTTACAACAACCTACTACAGTCCACTTAATATCAACCAGCTCACAGCCAACACCTTCGTTATTTGAACAATAAGCCATATTTTCAAACCCAAATATCTGTTAGGTGTGACTTTAACTCTTCTTCTTGATTCTTATTGTCTGTGTATGTGTGTGTGTGTGTGTGTGTGTGTGTGTGTGTGTGTGTGTGTTACATTGTTGTGCTTGTGTATGTGTGTGTGTGTGTGTGTGTGTGTGTGTGTGTGTTTGTGTGCCTGTGTAGATTGATCAAGAGGGGCTTACATTACCAGAGAGGAGTCTTTACCTGGGTCAAGATGAGGACAGTGTCAAGGTACCTTATCTCTCTCTCTCTCTCTCTCTCTCTCTCTCTCTCTCTCTCTGTCTCTCTACCCCTGCTCTCAGTCCATGTATTGACGTAGCGCTCTACTTCAGATCCATCCCCCGGCTTTGCTTTGTCATCTCTCTTCTCTTTGTTGTCCTGTTCTGTTGTCACCCCACCACCCGTCACCCCATCACCCCCTTTCTCTGTCTGCTGTCTATAACGGAGGGGACTTGGCCATTATAGCCTCTAACCGTCGCTGGATTTACGACTGTGTTGAGAGAGTTTCCTTGGGGATGACTGGAGTTACTTGAGAGACTTATTTCCTGCAGCCAAGCAGCAAACTGCTAGTTCATTTCATGGGTTGGTTTTGGTGCCAGTTTATCCAGGGCGTGGACGTGAATCAGAATAAAGTGCTGCCAAACAAAATGCTAACTTCCTGTACATTTCATAAGTGGTTTCCTGAGCTACTGGCTAGCAAACAAACCGCGCCGCTAGGCGCTCTCTATGATGCAATTATTCAGTCATCACAACACTGTGACTTGATTGTTTATCCCAACACAAAAACAAACACGCAGCCAAACTGAACTAAGGAAGGGCTGAGAGAATTAGCGGCTCAAGACATTGGTAGTCATGAACACTGAAGCGTGACGGCTTGCTCTGCGCCCCCTGTCTCTCCTCTGGCAGATCCTCGCAGCTTACAAGGCCCTGATGGAGCGGCTGCTGAGCATGCTGGGAGCTCACAACGCCACGCTCAAGTCCAAGGAGATACTACAGCTGGAAACACGTCTCGCCAATGTAGGTGCAGTGTAGGTGCACACACACCAATGTAGGGGCACACACACACACACACACGCACACACACACGTGTGTGTGCGTGTGTGTGAGTGGGGTGGAGTCGGCAGAAATAATATTTGGAGAGGGAGAGATTTAAAGTAAATTCATGTGTGTTTTCATTTGTCTATACATGTGTGTGTGTGCACGCGTGTGTGTTTGTGCACGTGTGTGTGTGTGTGCGTGTGTGTGTGTGAGCCAGATCACAGTCTCAGAGTACGACGACCAGAGGAAAGACATCAGCAGCATGTACAACCGCATCACTCTGAGACAACTGCAGCGCACCGCTCCCGGCGTGAGTACACACACACACACCAACACACATGCACACACATGCACACACACATGCACACACACATGCATACGCAGAGCAGCAGTGTGTCTGTTGTCTCTGACTGTATTTGTACGTTTGTCCGTGAGAATGTAATTTTTCTGCATGGATTAATATGTGAACGGACGCTAGTCAAGCGTTTTTAAAACAGTGCCACAAGCCACTGTGTGTGGTTCCACTGGGCTGTGGATTCAATGTGCACTGAAGCGGCACACGTGCACGAACACACACACACACACACACACACACACACACACACACACACACACACACACACCTCCTCTCTATCATTCACACTAATACTCTCACACACTGCGTCCGGGAGAGGCTCTTGGCCCTGTGGGACATGGAGGGGGAGGGGGAGGGGGGAAGAGAGGAGAGAGAGAGAGGAGAGAGAGAGAGAGAGAGAGAGAGAGAGATTATGGGAGGGAGAGGTGGGGGTGCGGGAGGCAGAGGGTGCAGAAGGAGTGTGTGTGTGTGTGTGTGGGGGGGGGGTGGGGGGGATGCCACAGCAAGGGTCGGAATTCCAGGTGGCGGAGGGAACAGAGACAGTTAGAGAAAGATGAAGCAGTAAGAGATTGATAGAAGAGAGGAGGAGCAGAAGGAGGAGGGGGGAGGAGGAGGATGGGGGAGGAGGGGGTAGGAGGAGAAAGAAGAGGAGCTAATGGTCACTGGGAGACAGGTAGGGGCTTAGGCCCACGAAATACACTGTCAAGAATTGGGCAGGGCACCGAGTGTTTGGGATGTTTGATTTTCAACCCAAAGGTTGTGAGTTCCAACCCCAATGTCTGTTCTCTACCTTTAAGCGTCCTTGTACGGGATGGCTGACCTCTACCGGCATATTGATGACAAGTGTCTAACCTGTACGGCATGCAGTGGTGAGCCCCAAGCTGAAGTGTGTGTTTTTTACACCAGAGATGGAGTAAACAGTGCCTGCTACCCAGCAGAGCCCCCCCCCCCACTTAATCACACACACTCTAGTCCTAGTTCTCTCTGCAGTGAGTGAATGTGACGCCTGCCGATCTCACTGCTCAACGACACGCGGGTCCCAGGGGGGGCTGCTGGATGCCACGCCCCTCGCACCGCGACAACCACCGATGTTTCTGCACTATAGTCAAGCACACGCAAGCACACAGCACACAGCACATGCACGCATATATTCTTTCCTCTCACTTTGTGCAACAAGCAAACTTCAAACAAAGTCATACTTATAAACATCCCCAATTTGGCATTGCACATAATCATTTTGCATTTCATTTTGCGTAGCATAAAAACAATTGACATGAGAGGGTAGGCTGAGCCAACATTGTGTGCCGGAAACAAACTCGACTGGTGGATATACTGTATAGCCTATGTTATATGTATATATTTTAGCCTGACATCACATACAAGTTGCAACCTATTCCTAAATCACTTTTCAGTGTCCCAAATACAGTTCATAAAGTAAATAAAAAAGTAACATTGAAAAACAATATCTATAAATGGAAAATCCAGGATATCCAGTTCATGTTTTGAAAATGTAAAATATACAAAATATGATTCAATATATTTGTAAAAATATATTGAATAATATATCGTGGTGGGGGTGTTTGGGTGCCCCCGTGACCCTGGGAGCTGTGTCGTCCGGGGCATTAGCCCCTGGTAGGGCCTCCCAAGGCAAAGTGGTCCCAGGGGAGGGGCCAGACTAAGAGCGATTCAAAGACCCCATGAAGAGACTCCCAAAGAACACAGTCACCTCGCCCGGACAAGGGAAACCAGGGCCCCCTTCTGGAGCCAGACCTGGGAGGGGAGCTCATTGGCGAGCGTCTGGTGGCCGGACCTGGATCCACGGGGCCTGGCCGAGCCAAGCCTGAATAGTCTACGTGGAGGCACCTCCCTGTGGGCTCACCACCTGCAGGGAGAAGCATTGGGGTCGGGTGCGTTGTATACCGGGCGGTAGCCAAAAGCGGGGTCCTGGGCGTGCGGATCCCTGGCATCGCCGACTGGTTCTAGGGACGTGGAACGTCACCTCACTGGCGGGGAAGGAGCTGGAGCTGGTGCGGGAGGTGGAGGGGGGGAGCTGGGGGGAAGGCTCTGACTGTTGTGTGTGCCTACGCACCAAACAGCAGCTCAGCGTATCTGGCCTTCTTGGAGTCCTTGGATGGCATCCTGGAAAGGGTTCCATCCGGGGACTCCATAGTTCTACTGGGGGACTGCAACGCACATGTGGGCAATGATGGAGAAACCTGGAGGGGAGTGATTGGGATGAACGGCCTGCCCGATCTGAACCAGAGTGGTGTTTTGTTATTGGACTTCTGTGCTAGTCATGGACTGGCCATAACAAACATAGGGTAGTCCACAAGTGTACCTGGTACCGGACCACCTTAGGCCAAAGGTCGTTGATCGACTTTGTAATCGTATCAGCAGGTCTGCGGCCGCATGTTTTTGGACACTCGGGTGAAGAGAGGAGCAGAGCTGTCAACTGATCAGCACCTGGTGGTGAGTTGGATCAGATGGCGCGGGAGGCTGCCAGACAGACCTGGTAAACCCAAACGTGTAGTGAGGGTGAACTGGGAAGGTCTGGTGGAAGCCCCTGTCCGTAGGGTCTTTAACTCCCACCTCCGGAAGAACTTCTCGTGCATCCCGGGGGAGGTTGGGGACATGGAACCTGAGTGGGCCATGTTCAGAGCCTCCATTGTAGAGGCTGCAGCTCGGAGCTGTGGTCAAAAGGCTGTCGGTGCCTGTCGTGTCGGCAACCGAAGAACCCGTTGGTGGACACCAGCGGTGAAGGAAGCCGTCAGGCTGAAGAAGGAGGACTTTCGGGCCTGGTTGGCCCAGGGGTCTCCTGAAACAGCAGACGGGTACCGGGAGGCCAAAAGGACCGCGGCTTCAGCGGTCGCTGAAGTAAAATCCCGGATGTGGGAGGAGTTCGGGGAGACCATGGAGAAGGATTTTTTGTTGGCCTCAAGGAAGTTCTGGCAAACTGTCCGGCGACTCAGGAAGGGAAAGCAGGGCTTGGCTCAGGCTGTGCTCAGTTGGGGAGGAGAACTGCTGACCCAGACTGAGGATATTGTCGGGCGGTGGAAAGAACACTTTGAGGAGCCCTGAACCCGACCAGTACGTCCTCTGTGGAAGAGGCAGAGTCTGAAGACTCGGGGGAAGCCTGTGGGGTTTACTACGGGAGTATGGGGTACCGGGGCCGTTGGTACGTGCCATTCGTTCCTTGTACGAACAAAGTGCGAGCTGCGTCCGTATTCTCGGCACAAAGTCAAGCACGTTCTCAGTGGGTGTTGGACTCCGCCAAGGTTGTCCCTTGTCACCGATTCTGTTCGTGATGTTCATGGACAGAATTTAAAATCTCAGAATAAAAATCTTTGACAGAAAGCCTTTTTCCTTTCATCATTGTAACATCTTAGAGAAACACAACTTGTTAAGTTTCGAGAATTTTAAAATGTTTAAATATGCCTGCGCTGTTTATAAGGTAGACTTAGAGATAGGGTGAGGAGCTCAGACATCCGGAGGGAGCTCGGAGTAGAGCCGCTGCTCCTCCGCATCGAAAGGAGTCAGCTGAGATGGTTCGGGCATCTGATTAGGATGCCCCCCGGGCGCCTCCCCTTAGAGGTTTTCCGGGCACGTCCAACTGGGAGGAGACCCCGGGGCAGACCCAGAACCCGCTGGAAGGTTTATATATCTCGTTCCGGCCTGGGAACGCCTCGGGATCCCTCAGGAGGAACTAGAGAGTGTTGCTGGGGAGAAGGAAGCCTGGGGGGCCCTGCTTAGCCGGCTGCCACCGCGACCCGGCCCCAGATAAGCGGACGAGAATGGATGGATGGATGGATTTGCAAAAAGTAGTATATAAATATATAAAGTATATAAATATAACATTTCCTCTACATAGCACCACGTCGGATTAAACTCTGTGCTATATCTCAATACATACAGATTCAGATCATATTGATGGTCAAACAGATAGAGATACAAATAGAAGAGTGTGTGAGTCTGTGTGATGAAGGTGAATAGAGGAAACTAAAGGAAAGAAATACGCCTCTCTATCTCTCCCTCTCTCTCTCTCTCTCTATCTCTCTCTATCTCTCCCCCTCTCTCTCTCTCTCTCTCTCTCTCTCTCTCAGCTCCACTGGAAGCGTCTGTTGGACCGCATCTTCCACGACAACTTCTCAGAGGATGAGGAGATGGTGGTGCTGGCCACCGACTACATGCAGAAGGTCTCTGACATCATCAAGACTACCTCCAAGAGGTAGGCTCAGCAATCAGGGGGGGAGGAGTGGGGGGGAGACAGAGACAGAAAGGGGGAGGGACAGTGAAAATGTCAGAGGGGGTATACAGAAAATCAATGAAATAAGACTCCATTTTGGGTTTCTACTTTCAAGCATGTGTAAGCATTTTTGTTTTTCATGTCTTTATTTTATATATATATATGTGTGTGTGCGTGTGTGTGTGTGTGTGTGTGTGTGTGTGCGTATGTGTGTGTGTGTGTGTGCGTCTGTGTGTGTGTGTGTGTGTGTGTATGTGTGTGGCCCCTTAGAGTGCAACGAATCACAGGCTCTATGAATCGGATTTTAATGGCCATGTCCATGTTTGCATGAGAATATGAATGTTTATGTGTATATATTGTACGTATGCAAATTAGTTCGCTGTGTGTGTGTGTATGTCTGTGTACGTGTGTGTGTGTGTGTACGCGTGCACATGCATGAATGTGTGCATGGGGTTGAATCACTGGCTGAACAGCAGCTGATTATTATCGATCCATGCACCTTCTACACTACTCACACACAAATTACACCCACACACACACACACACACACACACACACAGCTTAGACACACGGGGTGGTGAGATGATAATCTCTTACAGTTGTCGAGGAGTTTATGATGATGG
>PIJE02000237.1:474402-489402 GCA_002895965.2 Coryphaenoides rupestris | reverse complement strand
ATTCAGTCTCCTGTAAATGGACTTTGTTTGTGTGCACACGTGTGTGTTTTGTGAGTTTGTGTGTGCGTGTATGTGCACGGTTGTGTATGTGTGTGTGTGTGTGCTTTACATGGTGAGCCTCAGGCCCATTACCTGTAGTAATGTGTGGATACGGGCGGCTAGTTTTTCTGGCCAGTGTGTCATCTCTTCTCATCCAGGCCCCCATTAGCATCCATTGTGCTAATGAGCCACGCCACCCACTGAAATACACCTGCCATCTAATCGTTAGCAGACTCACCAGCTGGGGGCCACTCTGCTGTACTCATGACCCCCACATCGCCTCTGTTCACAGCACATGCTCATGACACACCCATCCAAGGGTGAGGCGGGGGCACATGCTCACATGTTGACACCTTTGTTGTGCATGACTAAGGTGCAAACATGACACCTTTTAATGCAACCTGGCACAAGAATTTCCTTCGGGATTAATAAAGTTCTATTCTATTCTATTCTATTCTTTTAGTGAAATGCATCATTTGTATTTAAAACTCGATTGTTCATGTTTGGGGCCCTGCAGGGCCAAGCCCGAAAAAGACGAGGTGGAGCCACCTCCTTGTGGGTTAGCATGGAGAGTCATTGAACAAGAGGGTCCATGCGACTGCAAGTCGCTCGGGGGAAGACTCTGACTGTTGTGTGGGCTTATGCACCGAGCAGCAGTTCAGAGTATCCGGCCTTCTTGGAGTCTCTGGGTGGCATCCTGGAAAGGGTTCCATCCGGGGACTCAGCCTGCCCGTTCTGAACCAGAGTGGTGCTTTGTTGTTCGACTTCTGTGCTGTGCATGGACTGGCTGTGCTGTGTGTTGGGGAGGAGAACTGCTGACCCAGACAGAGGATATTATCTGGCAGTGGAAAGAAAACTCCTGAACCCAACCAGTACGTCCTCTGAGGAAGAGGTAGAGTCTGAAGACTCGGGGGAAGCTCCACCCATATCCTTGGTAGAGGTCACTGAAGTAGTCAAAAAGCTCTTCAGTGGCAAGGCGCCAGGTGTGGATGAGATTCGCCCTGAGATGCTGAAGGCTCTGGACATTGTCGGGCTGTCTTGGCTAACACGCCTAGTCAATGTCGGAGGAGGGACAGTACCTGTGGAGTGGCAGACCGGGGTGGTGGTCCACATTTTTAAAAAAGGGGACCGGAGGGTGTGCTCCAACTATCGGGGTATCATACTGCTCAGCCTCCCTGGGAAAGTTTATTCCAGGGTGCTGGAGAGGAGGCTCCGGCCAAACCTCAGCTTCAGGAGGAACAATGTGGATTCCGTCCTGGCTGTGGAACAGTGGACCAGCTCGTTACCCTTGCAGGTTTGTTGGGGGCATGGGGGTTTGCCCATCCACAATCTCAAGGCGCAGCTGAGGTGAGGAGAGTGTCCAGTTTGGGGACCTCAGAATTGCATCCCTGCTCTTTGCAGACGATGTGGTTCTGTTACATCAGACCATGACCTCCAGTACGCACTGGAGCTGAGTGTGAAGCGGTCGGGATGAGAGTCAGCACTTCCAAGTCTGAGGCCTTGGTTCTCTGCCGGAAAATGGTGGAGTGTTCCCTCCGGGTTGGGAATGAGTTACTGCCTCGAGGGAAGGAGTTCATGGGGGGTCATGTTCACGGGTGAGGGTAAAATGGAGCGGGAGATGGACAGACGGATTGGTGCGACGTCTGCAGTAATGTGGGCGCTGTACCGGTCCGTTGTGGTGAAGAGGGAGCTGAGCCAGAAGGCGAAGCTCTCGATTTACCGGCCCATCTACATTCCAACCCTCACCTATGGTCACGAGCTTTGGGTAGTGACCTAAATAACGAGATCATGGATACAAGCGGCCGTCTAAGTCATCTGTGGGTTAAGTCATCTGCGGGTTGTGGGTTCTGTCATATGTGTATTAAGTCATCTGTGGGTTAAGTCATCCGTGGGTTAAGTCATCCGTGGGTTAAGTCCCGTGGGTGGGCGTGTTCACCGTAGTGTTCTGCTACTTTGCTTGGCAGTTCAGTGTGCAACTATTGACCTGATCAGCAAATAGGTTAAGGTTTGTGAGTTGTTAGGCAGAGATTCCTGGGGTGCAGCGGCGGTGCAGATTGATCTGTGATTGTGTCTTGAGTCTTTTGGATCTGCGCCAGGTCTATTCCTTTTAAAACTGTACAACTTACTTTGAGCGTTTTTCTTTCATCCCTGTATTGTATTGGATGTGTTTTATCACAAGCTGGAGCTAGGAATTAATATCAACTGCTTAAGTTATGGTCTTGGACTCCTTCCGCTCTCTGATAACCCGCCCCCAAACACACACACACACACACACACACACACACACACACACACACACACACACACACACACACACACACACACACACACACACACATTTTCATTCAGGTTTTTTTCATTAAATTTTTTCCTCTGATGTTCTAAAGGCATATGGCCAACATAGACATGAGTGTGTGAGTCTGAGTTGGAGAGGAGTAGATTGGCTGCTGCCTGGTGGTGTGAGCAGCTCTGCAGCAGAGCGGACGTGCAGACCCCAGAGACACAGGTCCTCTGCTGTTTGCTTGGAGCCATCACTGACGTTGTGGACATGGAAATGGAAATTAAAAATATAAAATTAAAATTGAAAGGTTCCGCCTGTCTATTCGGGGGGTGTTTATGTCTGTTTATGTGTGTGCGTGTGTCTGTGTGTGCGTGTTTTGCGTGCACACACACAGTGTGTGTCTGTGTGTACACGTGCACTTGCGTGTGTGTATGCTGAGTATGTGGTGATTCCCAGTCTTGATCACAAATTTGAGCTTCATCAGTGAACATAGACGCAACATCTGGAGGATGTGTTCTGTCTGAGAGCTCAAACCATGAGGGGAAACAGCCAAGCAAACAGCTTCTGGCACATAACAGCTCTTGTTAACACTGGATGTGTGTGTGTGTGTGCGTGTGTGTGTGTGTGTGTGCGTGCGTGCATGTGTGTATTTTGGAAGAGCATCATTCATGGCCTAATCTGGGATCAGTAGAGCTACTACATCATAGCACAACGTCTGTGGGGGCAGACGGCACGGAGCCGGGGCCGAAAACCAAAAACTGGGCGGAGTTACACCTTGTTTCCTGATTATTTCCCTGGAAGAAAACTCATTTTTGAGAGTGGATAAAGCTTTCACAAGGGGATTTTGACATGTGTAAAGTGTATTTCTACAGTCTAAACAGTGTTGATCTAAAACCTTTACAAACTGTTTTTTATAGTTTACATCTGCCCGAGTTTGTGTTCGCCAGCGACATGATTGGTTGAAACAAATATGAAGAGAAATTAAGTGAAACTCCCGCGTTCAACCAGACATGATCTCGGCTGCCATCAGACATTAGATATGAATCTAAACTCAGATTTCTGAGATTTCTATTTACAGCCTCAGGAAAATTAACCGTTAACCCCCCCTTCCCCCCTCCCCGACTCTGCCTCTCCAGGGTGCTCCACAACTACATGCTGTGGCGCATCGTGGCTGCGCTCAGCGAGCACCTGTCCACCGCCTTCCGCAGCACCATCCATGAGTTCTCCCGCGAGATCGACGGCACGGAGCGGCAGCTGGAGCTGGGCCGGCTGTGTCTGACGCAGGCCAACAAGCACTTCGGCATGGCCCTGGGAGCCCTGTTCGTCCAGCAGCACTTCTCCTCTCAGAGCAAAGCCAAGGTAGGCCGCGCTCTCCTCGGGTGGTCTGATGCCCTATGAGGAGCAGAGGACATACATGTTGAATACAAAGGCAATCACACGTCTGAATAAAAACACGTCAGGCTATCAGTATCTAAAGCAGGAGAGACCCGTGTGAACATTTCCAAGATGATTTGTAATAATACATTTTGGGATTAAACACCATCAAATAGTTCTCCATGGAGACGATGGATCCATGAGGTCTTCCGGGAGGTGTGACTACCTGTGATGGTGTCCATATGCTGGTGGTGGTGGTGACTACTAGTTCCTTGGCCTTGGAGGATGCCAACTCTTTCTCCGCAAATGGGTGGAGCTTAGAACCAGAGGTGAAGGGGGGCAACTCAAGACAACTGAGATGAGCATGAATGACATTGTTGGTTGATAAAACACACACCCTATAGTTTTGGTATGGAGACACCTATAAAGTGATAAAGGCTAAAGTGATAAATATTACCGATACCGATACTGCTTATTGATACTACTCTGTAGTTTGGTGCAACAAAGAAAGACATGACATGAAAAGATGTGAAAATCTAAAAAAATATGTATTTTATTCTAACCTTTTTGCAGAAATACAAATTGTCTCCTGAGTTTCCTCTGTATGAGGATGAGCTATTGCTGCAAATGTCAGCAATTGTCTGTCTGGTGGTGAATCTGGTGATATGCCTTCAATGTTGCTTCACTACCACCAGAAGCTAAACTTAAACAATACCAAATTACCAAGCTACCAAATAACTATAGTCCTCAGAAGCTAACAGAAATCAATAACAAAGAAAATAACTTAAATTCAATTAAATTAAACTTAAATTGTTCATTAACCCTCGCTTTTCGCTCTGATCACATTTTTACTCACTGTGGCCTCATTTCTCACTGCACCTGCACCTCTATGGAAACAGCACAATCATGGCTAGAAGGAGGAACAACTGAAAAGTGTCTTTTCTGCAGTAAAACACAGTAATAATGCCATAGATCATAAAACAATACAAATGTATTTTGCTAATCTATATACACAATATTTATTCCGAGTGCACACAAGTGTTACCAACACAGGAAAAAAAATGGGGGCTCCACATGCTATACATCTTGAACTATTTACATTTTTAAAACACCTACAAACTAGGCGTCTCCTCGCTCCGTCCTCTCCTCTCTGCTGCAGCCTGCAGTTCAGTCAATAAATTGCTGATTATTTGTCACATGACTTTTGGTCTCATCTAAGTCATTCATGGCTTCCCAGTTGCGCCGAGGTGCCATTTTATTTTTTTACAGAATCTTGACAGTGCAAACAGTTTATTTTTGGCGACATTTTAAATGAGACATGTAGAATAAAGTGATTTTGATGAAATGTAATTATTTTAAGCTTAGATTTGTTTACTATTCCTTACGGAAGCGTTCCGTGCACATGATTAGTTCAGGGACAGTCGGAAATTAAAAAATCTGATGCATCATTTCTATGTTTACAGTTTCTGGCTATGATAAATGGTGAATTTTGAATAAAAAAAAACCAAAACATTTCAAACCCGCCGGTGGGTTGTGCGGTTTAGAGGGTTACATATATCTAAACAGAACTATGTAGAGGAGAATTCTGGGTCCTGGATTATTTGGCCCACCCAAAAAAAGGTTTTTGTTTCAGAAGATAAGCATGTTGGCTTTCTCAGGGAGAACCCGAGATCTGTCCTTCTGCACACAAGCTCAGACACACACTCATACACACACATACACACACACACACCCACATTTACAATTACATCTGATCTCTCCTTACTCCTCTAGCGATGAAGAATGGGTTGGGTGTCTGACTCTTGCTCTCCGCTGACAAAGCAGAGGCTGCTGCTTGACTGACGTATATTTAACGATACATAAATACCGATAGCACTGTTTGTCCAAAAGCGGATCAGTATTTCCACCAATTTAGTACCGGTCCTACTCATCCCTATTTGGGATATCTATCCATCCATCCATTCTCTTCCACTTATCTGGGGCCGGGTCACGGTGACAGCAGGCTAAGCAGGGACCCCATACTTCCTTCTCCCTAGCAACACTCTCCAGCTCCTCCTGGGGGATCCTGAGGTGTTCCCAGGCCAGACGAGATATATAATCCCTCCAGCGGGTTATGGGTCTGCCCCGGGGTCTCCTCCCAGTTGGACGTGCCCGGAAAACCTCTAAGGGGAGGCGCCGGGAGGCAGATGCCCGAACCACCTCAGCTGACTCGTTTCGACACAAATGAGCAGCGGCTCTACTCCGAGCTCACCCTATCTCTAAGGATGAGCTCAGCCACTCTGTGGAGGAAAATCATTTTGGCCGCTCCATTTTACCCTCACTCGTCAACAAGACCCTGAGATACTTGAACTCCTTTGCTTGGGGCAGCAACTCACTCCCAACCGGGAGGGAGCACTCCACCATTTTCCGGCAGATAACCATGGCCTCAGACTTAGAGATACTGACTCTCATCCCGACCGCTTCACACTGTTGCAGGTCACGTCTGATGTAGCCAACAGAACCACTTCATCTGCAATGAGCAGGGTTGCAATTCAACACCAACTGAGAATGTGCTTGAATTTGTGCCGAGAATACGGACACAGCTCTCACTTTGTTCGTACAAGGACCAAATGGCTCGTACCAAAGGCCCCGGTACCCCATACTCCCGCAGTACCCCCACAGCATTCCCTGGGGGACACGGTCATAAGCTTTCTCCAGCCCACAAAGCATGTGTAGGCTGGATGGGCAAACTCCCATGACTCCCCCAACAACCCTGCAAGGGTAAAGAGCCACCATTCCATGGCCAGGACAGAATCGGGGCGGTTGGCAAAGGTGGGGTCCTGGGCGTGCTGTTCCCCAGCATCGCCGACTGGTTCTAGGGACGTGTTTGGGATATTGCTTTGTCAAATTATTTGTCAACTTAAAACATATTTATTCTCCTTATCTTGGTTGTTCATCTGTTTGTATTCTTGTGGCCCCGGTTATTGTTAACTGCTTTACAAGGCTCATAGGAAGTAAGAGAAGGTAAATTGCGTTGCAGGAGACTAGGATGGCGCTCATAACTCATGTCTCAGCCTAGAAGGAACCCGCCGTGCGATGCGACAGGGCTATGTGGTATGGCCTGAGATACACATCACAAGCCATGCGAGGATAAGTACTCCTTACTGATGAACCAGCCTGGGGTCAGAGCATTCTTAAGCTCCTCCCCCTACAATCAACTACCCTTCCGAGTTGTGCCTTACCCTCTCCCATCGCCACACTGGGGATAAAGATGGGATAAATGATGACTCATCACTGACTCACTCTTTATTGCCAGGAATCATCATATACTCATCACATACTCACATGCTCATACCCATTTTGCCAGGAATATCAACCCATATGGTAATTTACATTTAACAGTACAAGCGAGAGAAAGTTCATAAACTACTTGTCTCCATTCTGTGTGATGAATAAAGATGGAGGTGTGTGTGGATTATATTTAGTCTGAAGGATGACATGGGAGTATTGAGACCATGTTACAACATAAATATTAAGGTCCATCAACTCAACTAAACCATGAAAATAACTCGACAGACAGACACACACTAGATAGATAGAGATAGAAAGATATAGAGATAGAGCTATAGAGATAGACAGATAGATAGAGAAAGAAAGAGAGAGAGAGTTATATATATAGACGGACAGACGGATTGATAGATAAATGGATAGATAGATAGATAGACAGAGAGACAGACAAGCAAATAGAAAGGCAGGCAGAAAGACAGACAGATAGATAGATAATCCTCAATCAAAAAGTCCTATCTGTGTCTCCTCTGCTCGACTGCTCCTCCCAATCTCTATTTTGCTATTCATCTGTGTCATCATGGTGGATCCTCAGGCCCACTCTATCCTCCCCATCTCTCTCACTCTCTCTTCTTAAGCCTCCTCTATCTCCCCCCACCTCGTCATCCCCCTCTCCAACCCCAAGCAGTGTTACCTACAGAGACTTCATTGTTTCCAGTGGGCTTTGAGGTGACCTCCTCCACCCTATTTGCTTACTTTAATCTCCTCATCATTTACTCTTCTGTCTGCCTCTCTCTCTGTCTCTGTCGCTTTCTCTCTCTCTCTCCCTCTCTCTCTCGCTCTCCATTCCATTCCACTCCAGCTCAACAACTCAGAGTCCACCACTGCAGGGTGTCCTCCATGATTACACGTTAGCATGTTGTTCTCCGAGTTCTTTCATATCGTTTACCCAAAAACCCACCAACTGAAGCCCGGGCAGAAGTGTGGTTGCTGCAAATGTATAAACACAGACACCGATCCAAACAGCAGGGTACAGAATCTGTTGATCAGAAACAGAACAGAAACAGAAAATGGCTGTAATCATTGGCAAACGGTGTCATATCAAAATTCTACTTTCAGTTTCAGAATCCTTTCAGTTACACACACAAGCCTGTCTTCCACCTGGTATATTGGACAAGCCGAGGCGCACCTGTGTCTGAGCCAACCACTGGGATTATTTGTCACATCGTTGGTGTTAAATTGGGAGCTGGAAATCCATACTGAATAGAAAATTGTATGCGTGGCCGATGGTCCGCGTAAAACCATGTGTTATAGAATGTACATAGACTGTATATCTCCAACACGTAGCTCGCAAGCTACCTGTAGCTCCCTACCCGTTTCTGAGTGCCTTGCGGAAAGTTCAAAGAATATGTACAAATAAAATCTTTTTTTAAGTAATTCGGTAAAACTGTTTACATTTCTAGCCAATCAAATTCACAGACATGCCTCCCCCTTCTGACACAAAATGACTATTTTCCATTCAGCTGTCAATTACATTGCTGTCTAGTTTGATAAGTGATGCCATAACAGTAACATTAGGCGATGTATTGCCAATAAAAGGTAAAAAGTCCACAGCAACTTTTCACAGGACTTTCCAGATGGTAGCAGTCTACGAACAGAGAATGTAAAAGAGCTGAAAACAATGTTCAAAAGACAACAGTCTCTGTTTACCAAACCAGCGAAGAAGGCTAATGCAGCAACAGAGGCTTTGTTTAAAGTGGCGCACATCCTAACTAAGCACAAAAAAACCTTCACGGATGGCGGAATTGTACAAGAGAAGATGAATGCGGTGGCTGAAACTTTATTCAAGGACAATAAAAGAAGTAAGAGCGAAATTATGTCTGCTATTGCAGATGTACAACTTGGTGCTAATACTCTGGCAAGGAGAGTGTCTGCGCTGTCTGCAGATGTTGTAAAACAGCTAGAACAGGACGTGGACAGGTGATTTCAAGATTTCAAGAACTTTAATCATCACATACACAAACAGGATATGCAGTGAAATGAAAAAGTTGTGATGCCCAGTGGAATGAGCTACAGAACAAATACAAATAACCAAAGAATCAAATATCCACACTATTTAGTCTTTACAGAAAAAGGAGCAGGGTTTTTTTGTTTTTTTTGTAATAAGAAATATGAGCACATAGACAAATAAACAGCAAGCAAATAGGCAAATAAGCAGCAAGAAAATAGGCAAATAAAGAGCAAAAGGCATATAAACAAAGAGGCATATCAACAACAGGGCAATATAAAACATTTAGTATCAGGTTATATGCATGGGAGTGGGCAGTGGGCAGGCCCTAGTGAGGTTAGCGTTCACAGTCCTGATGGCCTGCAGAAAGAAACTCAGTTTTACTCTCTCTGTTCTAGCAGCATGACTGCAGAGGCACTTGCCTGACCGCAGAATTTGGAACAGGTCGTTGTTGGGGTGGTGAGGATCCTTCATGATCCTGCAGGCCCTGGTTGGACACCTCCTGGAGTACAGGTCCTGCAGGGAGGGGAGTGTAGTTCCAATAGTGTGCTCAGCCGAACACACCACCCTCTGCAGAGCCCTGTCTGAGAGGAGCTGTTGCCGAAACAGGCAGTGATGCTTCCTGTCAGGATGCTCTCCACCGCACCAGCGTAGAAGGTCTGAAGGATCCTCTGGGAGACTAGGAATTCCCTCAGCTGCCTGAGGTCTTCCTCACCAGAGTGTCAATGTGTGTAGTCCAAGTCAGATCCTCTGTGATGTGGACTCCCAAGTACCTGAAGCTGCTCACCCTCTCCACAGCAGTAGAATTAATCCCCAGTGGTGTGCAAGTCCTCTAATGTTGTGTCCTCCTACAGTCCACAATCAGCTGCTTAGTTTCGGAGACATTCAGCATGAGGCTGTTGTCTTGGCACCACAGTGACAGGTTAGCAACTTTCTCTAGGTAGGCCTTCTCATTGTTACCAGAGATCAGGCCCACCTGGCCACACAGTCATGTGTGTACAGGAAGTACAGTAGTGGGCTGAGGACGCAACCCTGGGGGGACCCTGTGTTCAGGGTGAGGGGTCTGGAGGTTTGTTTGCCCATCCTGATGACCTGGGGCCTGGCGGTTAGGAAATCCAGAATCCAGGCACACAGGGTTCAGACCCAGCTCAATTAGCTTGTCAGCCAGTCTACTTGGAACCATGGTGTTGAAAACAGAACTGAAGTCAATAAACAACATTCTCACATACCCCCCCTTCCGACTGTCAAGATGAGAGAGGGAGCTGTGTACTACCTGGGAGACAGCATTGTCTGTGGATCTGTTTGGCTGTAGGCAAGCTGCAGCGGGTCCATGGAGGGAGGTAAGATTGCGCAGACAAAGTCCACATAGGTGAGGGTCACCGGTCGGTACTCATTCAGGCATGCTGGAGAGGCATTGTTGGGCACATGGACAATAGTGGACCACTTGAGGCAGACTGGGACCACGGCCGGGGAGAGGTTGAATATTGTGGTGAACACTGGAGCTAGTTGGTTAGCACAGGTCTTCAACACTCATCCAGATATGCCGTCGGGACCTGCAGCTTTTCTGGTGTTCACCCTCATCAGAGCCCTCCTCACGTCGGTCAGCAATGTAACTCACTTCAGCTACAGTCCCGCTAGAGGTGTTGTTGTACTCGGTACTCACAGTTGAGAGGGTTCTGCCTGGGTAATCCGTGATAGTCCGTAGCCCTTGCCTTAGGCATCTGGTGTTGCGCTGCTCCATCTGCGCCTTCACTCTGTCTCTGTACCTTCTTTGCATCCTTCACCACTCGCCATAGTCCATAGGATGCCGCTTTGTATTCCTCCATGTTGCCGGATACGAGCCTGGAGTTGTAGGCAGCAGTACAGACATTCAGGGTGGCGCGGATGGATCCATCGACCCACAGTTTTTGATTAGGAAAAGATCTCACCTTAACCATGAGGAGGATGGTGTCCTCTAGCATTGCTCAGAAGCTCGTCACCATATACCACCACATCTCTCACTGACGTCACTGGAGCTGGATCGGAACATGTCCCTGTCGATGTTGCTCATGGTGTCCTGCATATCGTCACCACTTTACTTCCCTTGTCACTACCACCTCCCGTACTATCCTTTGTTTAAACTCCGGCAGCAGGGAAATGGCGGCATAGTCCGACATGCTGAACAGGGGAAGAGAGGCAGCCTTGTAGCATCTCTTGAAAGGCATATAGCAATGGAAGAGGAAGTTATTTCTCCCATGGTAGTACACGCAATGTGCTGATGGAAGTTCGGCATGACTTTCTTTAGATTGGCCCAATATAGTCCCCCACCACCACAGCCTAATCAGGATGTTGGTCCTGGTGCCGACATAGCACATCATGTAGGTCTGATAGTGCCACATCGGTGTCCGCTTGTGGTGGGATGTAGACGGCTGTAATGATGACCGTTCTGAAGTCCCGGGGAAGATAGAATGGACGGCAAGAGATCGTCAGATGCTCCAGGTTCGGCGAGCAGGAGCGAGAAAGAGTCTTAATATTCTTAGAGTTGCACCACTTGTTGTTGGTCATAAAGCGAACCCCTCCACTCTTGAGACTGGACATTAGCTAGAAGGATGCTGGGTCAAGGTGGATGGTGTGCCTGGACTCTCAGTCTGTGCTGAACCCCGCGTTTCCCACAGCGTTTCCTTCTTTGCTTCCCTGGAGACACATCACCACTGTTGATGTTGTGGCTCGCTCGTACTATCTCCGCTGGTCACTCAGGAACAATGTCAAAAGTATCCAAGAACACGTACACTAACACAACTCGTATTCTTGTGGTCAACATTACATTCCAGATCCCATAGTGAGCGACTGTTAGGGGTCTGTTAGGGGACGTGTGCGGTGGATTACCCAAAATGCAAGACTCAGACGACTTGTGACTGTGTGCCAAAAAGGAAATGTTTATTTATAGGACATGTGACCGAGGCGGAAGTGAAGCCAGCGGAACGGGAATGTAAATCCACGAAAAGAAATTGTCCACAATAAATCAATAACCAAAAAAATACTCAACTCTGGACTTTAGGCGAGTTAGGGCAGTCCAGTGGTCAGGGGGCTTTGTGGAGGTCCGTCAGCGGGGAAAAGGGGGTATTCAGGGAGAGGGTCCGAGGAGGGTTTGGGGTCCGTAGACGGGTGAGGGAGACGCTGGAGCGAGGAGCGAGTAGCGGGGTAATGCGGAGATGAGGAATACGCAGGAGCCAGGAAGGAGAATACGGGGAACTAGAGCCGAGGGGGTAGTCCGGTAGAGCTGCTGGAGAAACACAGGATCGACGGGGTAATACGGAGACGAGGAATACGTGGGGGCAGGACGGAGAATATCGGGGAGCTCGTGTCGCGTGTAAGGCGGCAAAAAATGTTCCGACCTCGTGTGGGTGGAACCCCGGGGTTCTTATAATCCCCTGATTGTTTATTCGCGGCAGGTGTGAGTGCAGCGCAGGTGCCACGACTCACACTGGAGCGGCAGCGGAGCCCGAAGCCACGCCCACCACCATCGTGTGTCCGATGACACGGTCGATACCGTGACAGAGACTTTTCCATGACATTCTCATTCAACTTGCTGAGCTCTGACATACACATCATTCAAGCACTTTGCTCACCTGCAAAACACAGAACACGCAAACCGCACACATTACAATAACAACATGGCTGCCTTCCGCAGACAGTGTAGGTAGGTCCTTAATTAACCAAAGTTAATGTCCCGGAGTGTATCTCGCCTGTATGTTGTTAGTGCCACTACTTTTGTGCAAAATAAGATGTAAGAAAACCCCCCATGGTAGCTCCGCGGAGCTACCATGACAGCATCTAGACACGACCGCGCCATCTGAGAGAGAGCATCTTAGAGAGAGCATCTTAGAGAGGTGCAAATGGTTTTCTTTCCAGTGTTATGAGTCAGTTGACCACAGCGATACGGCCCAGCTGGCTGTATTCATTCCGATAGTGTTTGTTGATTTTTGATTACTAATATGAGTAGTGCTTGGCCATTTTCATTTTGTCAAATTAGCTCTCAGAAGAAAAAAGGTTTGCGACCCCTGATATAGACCGTATATAGACTATATAGAGACTGTATATAGACTATATAGATTGTACAGACATGGTATAGAGACTGTATATACTGTAGACTATATAGACTGTATATAGACCATATATAGACTGTATATAGACTGTTAGACAAGCGACAGCACAAAGTGATTTCGCTTGATGAGAGTTGATAAAGAGTTTTTGTTGCACACTTGGACACAATTGATTTTCCAGGCGTGCATTTAGTTGAGATAATTTCTTGTTATTCTTGCAAAACACAGAACACAAACCGCACACATTACAATAACGTGGCTTCCTACACCTACAATAACGACCTACACTGCCTTCCGCAGACAGTGTAGGTCCACTGTCTGTTATCCAACACAAATTGTATAACACTAATAAACGGCATCAAACACATAAACTGCATCAAACACATAAACTGTCTTCTCACGCTAATTCTCAAAACACATTCGCACTGACATACTCCAAACACTAACACAACTCGTATTCTTGCGGTCAACATTACCGTATTTTTCGGACTATAAGGCGCACTTAAAATCCTGTAATTTTCTCAAAAATCGACAGTGCGCCTTATAATCCAGTGCGCCTTATGTATTAATTCTGGTTGTGCTTACTGACCTTGAACCTATTTTATGTGGTACACGGCGCTCAAAAATCTGTCAAAATGTTTTAGTACGACTTTAGTTACGAAGCCGCACCGCTTGATGGATTGTCGGAGCATTACGGCTACCACGGAGTAATACTAGCCTTGCGGAGTAATACGTACTGTGCTTCAACATACCGGTAATATTATGGTGTGTGTATAAGGACCCCAAAATGGCACCTGTAAAGAGACATGCTTACGAAGCGGATTTCAAACTGAAGGCTATAAGTCACGCAGTAGAACATGGGAATAGAGCAGCTGCGAGAGAATTCAACATTAATGAATCAATGGTACCGAAGTGGAGGAAGCAAGAAGATGACCTGCGCCAAGTAAAGAAGACCAAACAGAGTTTCCGAGGGAACAAAGCGAGATGGCCACAGTTAGAGGACAAAATTGAACAGTGGGTTATTGAACAGAGAACAGCAGGTAGAAGCGTCTCTACAGTCTCTATTCGACTCAATGCAACAGCGGTAGCACGTGACATGAAGATCAACGACTTTCGAGGAGGTCCTTCTTGGTGCTTCCGTTTTATGAAAAGGCGTCATCTCTCCATCCGCACAAGAACTACCATCTCGCAGCAACTGCCAAAGGATTACGAAGAAAAGCTGGCCATTTTCCGCACCTACTGCAAGAACAAGATCACTGAAAAGAAGATCCGGCCAGAACACATCACCAACATGGACGAGGTCCCCCTCACTTTTGACATCCCCGTGAACCGTACTGTCAAGAAAACAGGGACCAGTACGGTATGTATACGCACCACAGGGAACGAGAAGTCATCCTTCACTGTAGTTCTCGGTTGCCAGGCTAATGGCCAGAAACTACCACCCATGGTCATTTTTAAGAGCAAGACTTTGCCAAAAGAAAAGTTTCCGGCCGGCGTCATCATCAAGGCTAACCCAAAGGGCTGGATGGACGAGGAGAAGATGAGTGAGTGGCTGAGAGAAGTTTACGTCAAGAGACAGGATGGCTTTTTCCACAAATCTCCGTCCCTATTGATCTGCGACTCCATGCGCGCCCATCTCACCGATACTGTCAAAACCCAAGTGAAGCAAACTAATTCGGAGCTTTGCCGTCGTTCCGGGTGGATTAACCAAAGAACTCCAACCGCAAGATATTGGTGTCAACAGGTCGTTCAAAGTTAAATTGCGAGCTGCGTGGGAGCATTGGATGACAGAAGGCGAACACACATTCACCAAGACAGGGAGGCAACGCCGGGCGAGTTACGCCACTATCTGCCAATGGATCGTGGATGCCTGGGCTAAAGTATCAGTCTCAAGTGTCGTCCGAGCTTTCACGAAGGCTGGAATCATCACTGAACAGCTCAGTGACAGCAAC
>PIJE02000237.1:369402-469402 GCA_002895965.2 Coryphaenoides rupestris | reverse complement strand
CCTGTAAGGGGAGGTGCTGGGAGGCATCCTAATCAGATGCCCGAACCACCTCAGCTGACTCCTTTCTTATGGTTAGTGACCATATTGATTTAAACACTAGAAGTCAATAATTAATCATATAATTAATTAATCACGTAATTAATTCTAAAAGCAATTTCTAATGAATAAGCATGAAGAAGCAGCTTCACAAAAAACATAGTTTCCCCTCATCAACATTTAGAGTGTTAAATAATTTAATCTCCATTCAATTCAATTAATTCCAGTTTAATGAAAAAAGTAAAAAAATATAATACAATACAAATATAAAAACAATGTATAACCAATAAGCAACAGAAACCGGATCGACCGGATTAATAACAGACTGGATCAAGCAAAAGGTAAAGAAAATATAATTTTTTTCATTCAGATTTTCAGTTTTGTGATTCTTATTGTGATTCACACCTTGGGAGTGTGTGTGTTTGGTGGCTGGCTTAATTAGCCTCACCTGGCCCAGTTAGAGTCTGGGGGGTGGGGCTACAAGCCTGTGGTGCATTGGCTAATCAGAGCACCACAGGTTAAAGGCTGATCCATACTCTGCGAGAAGCGAGAACTTTGTTCTCGCACCTATGGCCCCGCCCACAAAATACGTCATTTTGTTCTCGCAGCTTGTTCTCGACACATCAGCCGGGCTGAACTTTGTTCTTGCGTCGTGTCCGAGAACTATTGTGTGATTGGTCAATTTGAAGTGGGCGTGGTTAATGAGCTTTCCGCCGGCGCGGAAGTTTGCTGCTGTGGGCGGGGCCTTTGAGTTCTGCACTTGAGTTCTCGCGGAGTATGAAATGTCCAGGGCTGCGAGAACTCAATACAATACAGGGCTGTTCTCGCAGCCCAGGGCTGTTCTCGCAGCCCTGGGTGCGAGAACAGCCCTGGGTGCGAGAATAAAGTTCTCGCTTCTCGCGGAGTATGTAGCACCCTTTAGTCAGACACCAGCACACACACTCAGGGAGTGCGAGCATGCTAGCTAAGTTGGCCCTATTTCTGAGGGCTCCAAGTTGGCGAGTACACCTGCAATTCGTCTGCTGCAGGGGAATACAGACAGCTGAGTGGACTTGATGGAAGATGTGTGTGAGGACGGGGAGGAATTGATCCTGAGTGTCTCACATACACACACACACACACTCAGAGATGAACATACACACGCTCAACGCCTGCCTTTTGATGTTAAGTGGAGCACATGTCTTGTTTGTTTGTTTGTTTGTTGCCAAATTGGTTTTGGAGCAGTGAGAGCAGAGAGCACAGCTTATTGTATCATATAATGAACAGACAGGTTTTTGCTTGGCATCTGTTTGACTGACAGTTTTATAGATCACGGAGATAGAATGGATGCTTGGATGTAGTAAACTACTTTTGCCATGTTGGCTTGGTACATTTCTCTGGGTGGAGCTTCAGTGCAGTGAAGCATCATTTAATGGAGAGTAACTGGTAGTTTAGCTCACTGCACTTTCCAAGTAGCTTGCCCATTACTGGAAGAGAGTTAATGGTGTTGATAATTCACGTATTTAGCAGCCATTTCAATGTTTAAATGAGGGGAAAATATTTCAAAAGCCGAGCTCGAATAATAACGGGTTGGTGATTTAACAAACATGAATAGAACAGTTAGCAATGTTTTTTTTCCTTTTCTGGCAATCCGTCATCCAGCATAGCGCCTCTGTGTTTTCTCTTTGCGTGCTTGGAAATGACTTAGTCCTGCTGTGGAGTTTCATCAAAACTTTGCACAATGTTGAAACCTTTATTGTTTTGCGAGAATCAGTACTCTGTCTTTGGAAACTTTTACACGGAAGCTCTGGGACCAATGAGTGGACCTGAAAGCAACTAACATCCATAAAGCTGTTATATATGATATATGAAGTTGGCTTTTTGCATTATTAAAACAATAAGACATTTGTTTTAACAAAAGAACCGCTTTAGAAATGAAAATGAATAAACAATCAGTTGATAAAAATGTGATTCTGCAATAGTGATCTCTGCTTGCTCCATGTCATCCTGGCAGGGAAAGATACACACTGTGAACTTTCTTTTCTTTTTTTTATATTTGATCGGGAAACCTAATGATTATCCGAAGCTTGAAATGCTGTCTTCGGGTCAGCCCTAAAACACACACACACACACACACACCACAAATATTAAAAACAATTTCCTATAGTTAAGAATAGTTCCCTTACTGTTTTTGTTCATCCTGTCACCTGGAGTTATTGCTTCCCATGGACTCTCTCTCTCTCTCTCTCTCTCTCTCTCTCTCTCTCTCTCTCTCTCTCTCTCTCTCTCTCAGTGTTTCCTGCAGGAATCCTTCAGCCTAGTCTCTACGACCCCGAGTTCCCACAGTAAGTGAAGCCGCTGTCCTCCCTTACCTCACCTGTCTTCTCTACTCCCTTCTCTTCTCTTGCCTTATCTGTTTCTTGTCTTCCTTTCATCTCTGCTCTCTGCACCCCTCCTCCCGTCTCCTCCTCTCTCATCTTCTCCCTGTGCCCTGCCATCATCTTATTTGATCATCCAGAGCAGCTGGGAAGGGGTGTAGGGAGGGGGGGACTCCACAAAGCTCAGCAGTGATTAAGACGTCAGCCTCTGCTGCCACCTCACACGGGGCACCGTTAGTACACCTGATTAAATCCAATGAACTACCCACCAAGAGCTCAATTAGCCAGGCAGGTCTTCCCTTCTAATGGAACTGCTGGGAGGTGTTATGGAGAGGAGGCGTCTCTACACTCACACACAAACAGATTCCCTCTCTGGAGGATGGGGAAGTCACTGTCACATTGTGTCATCTGTCTAATTATATAGCACATAAACCTGAGAAATAATGTGAGGGCCATTGGTAACTGACCCTGCAGGAAGTAGGAAAACGTCACAACTCATCAATCTCAAGCTGCTGTGTAAAAAAGTATCAATAGACATTTTCTTCCAATACTGAAACAATTCTCACAAATCAAAATCCACTCATGCCTTCCTATATGTATTAATGGTGGCTAGTTGCTGCTTTGTTGTTGATCCACCACCGGGTTGTTCTACAATATTGTATTGTAATGCCATTGTATTATATTGTGACTATTTAGTTATATTGCATTGTATAATATATCACATGTAGGACATCTTAATACATACAGATCATATTTATAAAGAGTAATTAGTATATCTCTCAACTCAAGAACGTTAAATTGCAATTAACAGTATTAATACGGTGAATCATATACACACACTGTGTATGGCTCTATGCTTGCCAATACATACGGGGTCGGACTCTAGCCGGGACTTGTGGAGTTTGGCTCCTATACGTCTTATTAAGAGTTGGCGGAGCATGAAGAGGGCTGACAACAGCTACCTCAGAGAACAAATGTGTAAAGCATTTTTTATTGTATTTTTTTGCTTAGCATTCTCCTTTGTCCTAATGAGAACAAGCCCCACGCCGGGCCCAGACCTTAGCTAGGGATGCTGATCAGGGCAAGGTGATGGTGCACACACACACGCACACACACATGCACGCGAGCACACACACAGTCACACACACACACACACGCACATTGTTGTCCATTGCTCTGCAGTCAGTGTGCCATAACTCTGAGCAAGCACACCCCCGCCCAGGAGCTGGTCATCCGTCAGTGAACTGCCCTCACCGCCAACAGGAGATAATTGGAGCTGGCGGTGCGTGGACTCAATATTAGCCCACGTTCCTGTGTCTTCATTAGGTGTGATCAAGGCTTCCTTTCAACCCCTGGCCATGCACACTGATAATTATTAATGTGTGCGTGTGCGTGTGTGTGTGCGTGTGTGTGTGTGTGCCTGTCTGCCCGTCTGCATGCGTCCATGCATGTGTGTGTGTGTGTGTGTGTGTGTGTGTGTGTGTGTGTGTGTGTGTGTGTGTGTGTGTGAGTGCGTGGGTGTGCTTAGGTGCCAATAAGCATTTACCTGTCTGCTTAAGTTATTGCTGTGTTTGCCCTGACTGCCCCCGTAAACTCTCTTTCTTCATTTCACTGTTTCTCTCTCTCTCTCTTTCTGCCTCACCCCTCCCTCCACTCTCTCTCTCACTCATGGACACACACACACAAACATTCTCTCTCTCTTGCTCTCTCTCTCTCACCTGTGCTTGCCTGCACCATCACCACGTATGCAGTAATGAAGCTTCTATCAGCCGGTTTAGTTTGGAGGGCGAGGCAGTCACGGCGCGCTATCGACTAACTGTCAGAAGGTCATTTTCAGTCCTGGCCGTTGAGAGTCAGACCCAGAGCTCTGCACATTACCCCGAATATCTACATTGCCCACATGGAGACCATACCACACCACATTTACTATTACATTTACATTTAGGACATTTGGCTTTTATCGCTGTGGTACATCGAGACCTCTACACACACACACACACACACACACACACACACACACACACACACACACACACACACACACACACACACACACACACACACACACACACAGCAATCCCCAAACAGCAGCCGGTGTCCAGTGTGAAGATAAAGAGAGATCAGATAATGAACCTTCTCATTGCCTCATGGTGGCCATTGACCAGTCTGCAGAGCTGTAGGGATATCTTCTGCATTGTTCACTTCTTTTTATAGATGGGAAACATTTGTCTTTGTAAAATGTTACAGTGACAAATAAACACAGAGTAAACAGGAATATAAAGTCTAGAGTGCAAACGTTGCCCTTTTGATGAAAGAGAAGTGAACGTGACCCGAGTGAAGCTACTGTATGTGTCTCCAGCCAGTATGCTAACTCCTCTCTCCTCTCTCTCCCACTAGATCACTAAACTACGGGGGCATTGGGGCAATCATAGGCCACGAGCTGACTCACGGCTACGACGACTGGGGTAAGCTTGACAAGTCCTCGACTACACTTTATAACCACAGAAAATGATGGTGTTTAAGTGTATCGACATCCTGCTTGTTGCTGTAGCTCTGTTTTAGCCTAACATGAGTGCATTAGGGTCTGTAGCATGTCTTACAGGTATTGCCAGGGATGCTTCTTATCCCAATGTTGAATGTGTAGCTCCATCCAACTAAACAGCAATTTCCAACTTAATTTGTAAGTGGAACAGAACTGTGTAGTAAAGGAAGCGCTTCAATGACAGCTTTAGGTTAGTACAGTCAGTACAGAGCACTGGTCTACCGTTCCATCCTTACCTTTTACCTCATAACTGGCAGTCACCCACCCGTTCTTTATAGTGTATTTCAGTTGCTTATTTTGGATGACAGTGCAGCAATGCTCCTCACTACACGCCACTAAAGTGACTTTTCTGGGCAAAGGACTCAAGAAGTTGTTGAATAAACCGCTTTATTGCACTTTGGAAATGTAATGGAGGCAGAGCAGATGGTAAACTGTGTGACATGTCAGCACTCTCTCCTGAGCGTGTGTAGTGATGGTTTAACCTGTGTGCCTTGATTGACCAATGCCTCAAAGGTGTGCAGCCTCACCCGACCCCAAACTCAAGCCAAGTGAGGCTGCTTAAAGACACCGACCACACACGCAGGGATGGCCTCAGGGATTTTGGTCCCGGTGAAAAGAAACCATATACGGCCCCACCACAGCCAAGTGAAAAAAATGTCACATTATTTTACAAAAAAAACTTGTCAACGTTAACATCATTTGGACGATCATTCCCATATATTACTGTGATACTTTTACTATGTGGTTAACTGAGGTTTGCTTTGAGTATCATGCTTAAGAGAACATTATTTTCTTCATAATTAAACAAAAGTTCATTAGGATCATGTTTTGTCCAATACATTTACATTTACAGTGGAATCAGATTCATCTGGAGATTGCAATTGATCCGTTGATGCCAAACATGCCATGTTTAGCTTACTAGGAAAGGGTTAAATATCCCTCCAAACTTAAACTCCAACTGTGTGTTTACTGCGAGGTCCACGACACCTCAATGTCAAATCATTGATACATAGTGTATAATAACATGACATCGTTGCTAGATCTGATGTAATTGTAGACTGTTCATTTATGTTATACCTGCAGATATGCTCGAGGCTAGATTCCTGACTGCCTTCAGTCTAAACTGCTGATATTAGCTATCTTAAACCATTCTTAAACTGTTAGTTGTGCTTGTGTGTGCTCACCTTTCTTTTGAAAGAACTTTGTTTTCAGTTGTTTTCTCTCATTCTGCCTTCTTTCCTTTCTTTCTGGCACCTTGATTTTTTTTGGTGGGAACATGCCTCCTCCACACGCTCAGCCTCTGGGCATCCCTCTCCTCTCACTCTCTCACTGAGACATGCAGGGGGGGCGGACTAAACTATTTTGCACATTTTGTAAGGAGGTGACAGGGGCCCTCTAGTATTTTGTTTTATTGTTTTTTTCTACAAATTTCAGTCTATTCAATGAGATTGAATTTAGCCAATTTTGCTGTAGTTATATCACTAATTACTCCCAAATAATGACATCCAAATAAAAACAAACTTTTAATTTCGTGGGCCCCCCTCCACTTTGGGCCCCTGGGTCAGATGAAGACCAATACAATAAAAAAGTATTTAGTAATGAAGTGCATGGCAGGCAAGGGTCTGCCCCTAACCCTGCCCCATGCCTTTGGCCCCTTCACCTCAGTCATGCAATGGTTCATGTCCCCAGGGGGCCAGTACGATCGCCACGGCAACCTCAAGCAGTGGTGGACACAGGACTCCTACAGAAAGTTCCAGAAGAAGGCGGAGTGCATTGTGAAGCTCTACGATAATTTCACTGTCTACAACCAGAGGGTGGGCTGCATACTGGAAATACTAATACACGCACGCATACACACTCACACTCACGCACACACACACTCTGTACACACACTGTGTGTACAGTTAGTGTGAAACTTAATTTGTTCCCAAGGGGAATTCAACAACAACCAGCTCCTGGGAACTTGAATTGTATATAAAGTCACAGTGCTTTCCGCTTCATTTGATTTGGATGTTGTTTTTGTTTGTTTGTTGCCCATAAACCAAATAACCAGCAGGTCCCTCTAGTGACTTATGACTAAATCAAAGGTTCAGTGGAAACAAGTCCTTTTATGCTCATTTAGTTTGTGTGTTGGTGGTATTTACACATTTTCCCTCTTCTCTCAGGTGAAAGGGCGTTTGACGTTGGGAGAGAACATTGCAGACATGGGAGGCCTCAAGCTGTCCTACTATGTGAGTTATACCACCAGCACACCGCCATTTTGTACCAAACCTTCCAATAACCTTTTGGAAATGATAACTGATATCAGCTCAAATGAATATTCATATTCATTAACTCTCTCTGTCTCCTCTCTCTCTCTCTCTGTGTCTCTGTCTCTCCAGGCTTATCAGAAGTGGGTGAGGGAGCACGGACCAGAGCGACCCCTCCCTGGGCTCAAGTACACCCACGAGCAGCTCCTGTTCATTGCCTTTGCCCAGGTACCAGCGCCCCGTCACCTCCGTGCTGTCAGTGCAGTGCAACTCAGTCACCTGAGGCCCATCAGAGATGGCTGAAAAAATACATGTAATTGAAATATTATCGAAATCGCAATATGGCCAAGTGCAATATCCAAATCGCAGAAGCCGCAATTTATTGATAGGGGTAAAATGTGTAGATGATGTGGCAGATGATCATGCCACACACCACTAAAGTGGCTTTTCTGGGGCTCCTTCCACGAATAGGACACAGGCAGTTGTTTATTGTTCATTGTACATGTTTGTAATAGGAATGGACAGAGCAGGTGGTAACGGCTAGCATGCTATCATTCTCTTGAGTGTACCGATGGCTGGTTTAACCTGTGGGCCTTGATTAGGCAATGCACCACAGGTGTGCAGCCCCACCCAGCCCCAGACTAATCAGCCTGACTCGGGCCGGGTGAGGCTGCTTAAACCAGCCACCACACACACAGACTAAATTGTAATTGTACATTTATAACACAATTATTAATTCTCATCAGCGATTACAGATCCCAACAAATAATGATAATTGTATCAGTGAAAATGATAATTGTGTTGCAAATAGTGATGATTTGGGTGTGTAACCTTTTGTGTATGTGCGTGCGTGCGTGCGTGTGTGTGTGTACTGACATGGCATCTTCAGACAATATGTTCTCATGTCATCAATACATTTTTCGCGTTTCTATTTCAGAATTGGTGCATGAAAAGAAGATCCCAGTCCATCTACCTGCAGCTTCTGACTGACAAACACGCCCCCGAGCACTACAGGTGCACACACACAAACACACACACACACGTACACACACACACATGCACGCACACAGACACACACGCACACACTCACACACACACAGACTTGCACACGCATACATGCACGCACGCACACGCACACACACACACACACACACACACCCACATTTTATTATTTGATTTATGTCCACCCAAAATGGCACCAAGCCTAGCTGTGTTATGGCTTAGACTAAATATTCATATTTAACAGATTTAGTAAGGAGGACTTCCTCCAGGCTATAATCAAAGGTGCAGCAGAGCCTACCTCTAAATCTGAGCCCGCTCTGAGCTCCAGTAAAACTACAAGTTTAATTCAAATGTATATGAAAATGGGACAGTACAAGATGGAGCCATTTAGCATATTTAGTGTTGATCTTGATATCATATATAATATACATATAAATAAGTGAATACTGGGATATGCGTTATATTAGTTAATAATTTTTAATGAAGAATACTTAACTTTAAATTCAAATAACATAGTTTTACTTTATCTTTATGTGGAAGGATAAAGAACTGAAGAGATAATCACGAGAAATTATTTTTATTTTAATCGTCCATGCTAGTCTATGCTAAAAGTCAGTAAAATTCTGTTATACGTTATAAACGGATGTCCCTTTTTGGTCATCATTATTGAACTTGTGTCACAGAGTAAGAGATCGGAAATTGTGTTTCGGTTGTAGCAGGGGCCAGCTGACCGCATCCTGTCATACTCAGCATCCGCCCCTAGACTACCTCTAATGCCCATCTCTCTCTCTCTCTCTCTCTCTCTGTCTGTCTCTCTCTCTCTCTCTCTCTCACCCTCGGCAGAGTGATCGGCAGTGTGTCCCAGTTTGACGAGTTCTCCCGCGTGTTCCACTGTCCGAAGGGATCCCCCATGCACCCGGCGGAGAAGTGCTCTGTGTGGTGACCCCAACCAACCCAGCACCTCCACCACCACATCCACCACCACATCCCCCCAAACCAACTAACACCTTTTACCAACGGCACCTTCTCCATACACACGCATGCTGTGTTTGGCCAGTGGTCCCAGGTTCTATGTCTGTTCTGTCTCAGTCATGGTTCGTCATCTCACAGCGACACACACACACACACACACACACACACACACACACAAAAGCTGTGGCACGGTTTTGGGCCAGTGGTGGTAAGCGTTAGCGTGTTCTACACATCCATCCCCCCCCCCCCCCCCCCGTGTCACTGGGTAAACGTGACTATGTGTTATTGTGAGTGTGTCTTGTACATGTCATTTGATCACATATTAGATTTACATTTATTTTGAAATCATCTATTTTTGTATTTTAAAAATGATCAGAAAAATATATATCTGTTGTTATTATTATGGAGGTTGGATACCTTTAAGATCGTAGAAGTTTATAACATTCTACGTTCAGCTGTTTCCACTTGCGCCAGGGAGCAGCCCATCTCCACTTGAACCATCGTATTATTTAGATGTGATGGTTCCAGCTCAACGTGAACCATCTCATTATTTAGGAGATGTGATGGTTCCACCTCAACGTGAATCATCTCATTATTTAGGAGATGTGATGGTTCCACCTCAACGTGAATCATCTCATTATTTAGGAGATGTGATGGTTCCAGCTCGACGTGAATCATCTCATTATTTAGGAGATGTGATGGTTGTACCTCAACGTGAACCATCTCATTATTTAGGAGATGTGATGGTTCCAGCTCAACGTGAATCATCTTATTATTTAAGAGATGTGATTGGAATAGGAAGGCGAATAATTACAACAGTGTTGATATCACAATAGGAGGCCTTGGAAATCTGCGATTTCTAAATGAAAATGTTTGAGGTGACAGGACATGAAATGAGCCAGCTCTTCCTCTGCACGCCTTGTATATGTATCTATACATCTTTTCTATTTTGTAATATGTGGTTGTTTTTGCAACAGTGACATATTGTGTCTAGCGAGGGAATGGAGAGAAATGTGTGCCAAATCATCGCCATGCATTTGTATGATTTACCTTCATCTGCATCCGGGACAGTCAGTGTCTGTATATCTTTTGAGATTGATTGTGGGGTTTTTTTTAAGAGAGTAACTTCTTGAAAACCATTTTTTTCTCAGGATTTACATTGAGGCATAGAGACAAAAGGGACGGATAGTATCAATGTAGCTGTCTCTCACTCATTTCATTTCATTGAACCACCGCAAAATCTCCTATCAGTGTCTATACACAGTGGATTCTCGTGTACAAGTCTGGCAGGCCTCTGGCTCCACAGCACCCTCTAGTGTTTAAACTGCCCCGTCTCTAGCGTCTCAAGGTGATAGCTACTCTCTCCCCGCAAATGTGGTCATGGGCGATTTGGCCCGACTGGATATTCTCTTGACTTGGCAGCACATTTTATTGCCGATCAATAGCCAATCCTGGGCTATCATTGCTCCATGTTTCCCCAAGAATGCTGCTGGAAGAAGAATGTAGAATGTCCGATGTAGGAGGGTGACATTTATATTGCTGGTCACATTGCGCCAAACAACAACCTCAACCCTGGTTAAATAATCATAAATCTGATGGGAAAACATGTTGAAAGAAGAAAACAAATAGTTTAATTTTGTATGACGGATGTACTGTATTACAATACACAAATATAAACCTCTGTACAGCTGGAGAGTCCATGGTTCACAGTTACGTGCACCCCCACCCCAGCCCCACCCGCTCCTATCTGTACCCCCAACCCAGCCCCTCCCCCTCCTACCTTGTACCCCCTCCCCAGCCCCACCCCCTCCTATCTACCCCCTCCCCAGCCCCACCCCCTCCGCATTGCTTAATGCCTAGAACAAGGACCAAAGTTTGTATGTGCGATAAAAGAAACCAGGATAACCAGTGTTCACCAAGCAACCAATTCACCATTCCCCAAAAACACAACCCTATAACTCTGACAAGACTCCAACCATGACCACCTCATGGGTCCAGCTGCTACATATAGTTCCTTTCTGTCACGTGTGTTCCTCTTTGTCTTTCAATAAAAGTGTGGGATCGCTGTGTTCCATTCTATTTGTTCAGTTTTACTGTGTGCTTCAGTTTAAGAGCTTGTATACGCCCTTATGAAGTATGTGCGTGCATGAGTGTGTGTGTATGTCGATGCCAGCTACTTCCCGCTTGCTGCCCCAGTTCTGGGTGGTGGAGGGCCCAACTTGGTTTGATTGCTGCTGAACCTGAAACACGGACCACAGACTGTACAGTAGGGAACTGAACTGCTAGTACAGTACCTAAAGGGATTGCTTTGGTGAGTAAAGTAAGTATGCAGACTGGCCATCGTGGGCACCGGGAGTTTTGTCTGTGGCATGGCCTGCTAAGTGGCCCGCAGATCGCAGACTGAAAAATGTCCCAGTCAGGCCAGTGACAGGGAGATGCCCCCCCACACCATGCCCCAAAAGTGTTACCATGGAGTTGTTTTTGTCTGTTTTGTTTGTATGTGCGTCATTCAAAATGCGTGTGCCCTGTCCTGGTGTAACATGCCGTGGGATACGGATCGCTACTGGGGTTTCATATCCCGTGATGCCGCTTGCGGTGATATGTTGGTTTTTTTTTGCAAATAACAAGCTTTTCAATTAAAATATGCAAATGATGCCTGCCAATCTATGAAAAAACATCTTGTTCTGAATCTGGCAAAAAAAATACAGTTCCAGGGCGCAGGGCAGGCAACGGTCGTGTCCTAACACTACCGCAGTGGGTGTGGGAGCCCAACACGGGCCAGACAGAGCAGTGTCACTGCACCACCTGAGACGTCATTATCAGTTGACTGAACCAGATGACTGAATCCCATGTCATTTAAAAGCAAGTTGGCACCATCTGCTGATGTATGACAACTCCAGCTGCTTCTGCACTAAGTTACTCAGCCTTGCATCACTGCTGCTTAACTTGCCATTTCAACACGCTCCCAAAACATGGCCGACACGGTGCTCGTGTGTCAGGAATACTCCAGGAGGTGATCTCCTCTGAGTGACCAACTTACTGTGCGCCACACACACACAGTTTATAACAATTAAAAAAGCCAAATCCCAATTACACAAAACATGCATACATTCAAAAGACATTTGTCTAGCTTAGGTTAGTTCAGTGAAAGCCATTATGCATTCAGAGCTTATCGCCGTCTAGCCAAACAATTTCAGCCCCATGCATTAGACTGGGAACATCAATAGCCACCACTCTGCCAAGTGAACTCCACACACACACACACACACACACACACAAAGTGCTCACAGGGGACAAACATTTAGCCACAAGTGCTTTTGGAGCTGAACGGCTCTTTCCAGAAAGTTCCCTCTTGGGGCTTCAGTATTTGATGATATAATGATTGCATCTGAATGGCAATCTCAAACCATTGTGTCTGAAAAAGCTATGCTATGGTGTTTCCTATAGCGTTTCCATCTGCACTTAAGCTCAACTCAGCAGAAACATGATGCTTTGGCCTGAAGGATAAGTTCACTGTTTTGGACCCAAGGGCCTCTTCACAGATAGTAGCCTAGCATGATTCTACAGTGTAGACTCCATTATTTCCCAAATTTCTTCAATATTGAGTTTGTAGGCATTTTGTATCTAGCTGGGAATGGCAGGTTTTTTGCCATTTTAATTTGGTTGTAAATAGTTTTTCAAAATGAGGAGGTTCAGTGTGTATTGATACTAATGCGAGCAATTACCAGGAGACAGTGGAAGTCGTGGAAGAGGGCGGTTACATGGGAGACTTTTGGTAAGTTGAACACCAGGCATGCTGCTGTGTTCTGGATGCGTTGTAAGGGTTTGATTGCGGAGGCAGGGAGTCCAGCCGGAGAGAGTTGCAGTAGTCGAGGCGAGTGATGACGAGTGCTTGGACCAAGATCTGTGCTGCTTCACGCGTGAGGAAGGGCCGGATCCTGCAGATGTTGTGGAGAGCAATTCGACAAGATCGGGCCACAGAGGTGATGTTGGCTTTGCAGCACAGCTGGTCGTCCAGTACCACACCAAGGTTGTAGTCGGTTCAGGGGAGACTTTGACGTCCTCAATGGTGGCAAGTAGGTCCATCTGAGGGCATAAAGTGAAGCTCAGTATTGTCTAGGTTAAGCTTCAGGTGGTTCGCAGTTGTCTATTTGCTGATGTCAGCCAGGCATTTAGACATAGGTATCTTGCGATTTGGGTGTCAGAGGGGGGGAAGGAAAGGAACAGTTGGGTGTCGTCTGCGTAGCAGTGATAGGTGAAGCCATGGGATGTAATTACAGAGCCTAGAGATCTAGTGTATAAGGAGAACAGAAGGGGTCCTAGTACTTGGGGGACTCCGGTGTTAAGGGTGCAGGGTCTGGACAGGAAGCCATTCCATGTGACCTGATAGGTGCAATCTGTCAGGTAGGAAGTGAACCAGGATAATGCAGATTCAGCAATGCCAAGCTCTGCCAAGCTCTGCCCTGAGTGGAGAGGAGAATCTGGTGGTTCACTGTCGAACACGGAAGACAAGTCAAGAATGATGAGCACAGATGAGAGGGACAAGCCTCTGGCGTCATGGAGGGACTCAGTTACCACGAGCACGGCCATCTCTGTGGAGTATGTGCCCTTGAAGCCTGACTGATGAGGGTCTGTTTGAGAGAGATAGGAGGATAGTTGTGTAGAGACAGCACGTTCTAGGGTTTTGGAGAGGAATGAGAGGAGGGATACAGGTCTGTAGTTCGGGATGTCGGTGGGGTCAAGGGTGGGTTTCCTGAGGAGTGGCTTGATTCTGGCAGTCATGAAGGCGGTTGGAAACAGACCTGGATTGAGGGAGGTGTTGATTTCTGTAATGAGGACGGGCAGGATGTCGCCCGAAATGTCTGGGAGAATGGATGGTTGGTATTCAACCAACCATCCATTCTCCCAGACATTTATAAACAAGCCTGTTGACTACTTCAGAGGAGAGAGGGGCGAAGCAGGTAAGGCTGACAGGTGGGTGTAGGGGTATGGAGGATAGCCACAGGGGTGAAAAAGGAGGTGATGTCCTTCACCTTCTTTGTAAAGTAGGTGACAAGGTCATCAGCTGTGAGGGAGGAGGAGGGGAGGGAGGACATGGAGAAAAGTTTCCTAGGGTTGGACGCGGAAGAGTTGATCTTTGCAAGATAGAAGACAGATTTGGACACAGTAGAGGTGAAATCTGAGAGGAGGTGGAGGTAGTGAGAGAAATCATCAGCGGAGTCTGATTTCCTCCATTTTCTCTGAACTGCCCGCAGCTCTGCTCTACAAGCCTGCAGAGCTTCTGACAGCCACAGAGGTGAGTGAACAGAGCGAGTCCAAGGAGGAGGAGAGAGAGGATTTCAGAGTGAGAAGGCTTCCTCTATTGACAGGAGGGAGAATCGTAGGTGGTGTCGTAGTGAGGAGAGGACAGCTGCAGAGAGACTAGAAGGAGAGAGAGTTTTAAGGTTTCTGCGGGTGGTGACGATATCAGGAGTAGTGGGAGTAGAAATGGTGGTCAGACACAGGCAGGGGGGTAACAGAGTGTGCTGAAGTGGTGCAGGACCTTGTGAAGACAAGGTAGAGTTGTTTGAATTCAGGTGATTGTAACTTCTCTGGCTGGATGTTGAAGTCACCCAGAACAACAAGTGGGGTGCCATCTTCAGGAAGACAGCTGAGGAGGGCATCTCATCAAAGAAGTCGCCAAGGGGGCCTGGTGGTCAGCCGAGTTGTGAGCTTGATTGGAAGGGTAACAGACACAGCATGGAGTTCAAGTGCAGATCTGGTCAGGTGTTATAGGGAAAGGACCTGGTATGACCACTTTGGAGAGACAAGGACTCCCATTCCCCCACCTCGCCTAGAGGGTCTGGGGGTGTGACAGAAAGAGTAGGTAGTGGAGAGAGCAGCTGGTGTGGCAGGGATTTCTGGGATGATCTAGCTCTCTGTGAAAGTGGAGAGACTGGAGGGCGGTGTAGGCTAGAATGGTCTCAGTTTTATTGACCACCGATTGGCAATTCCAAAGGCAATTCCCTCTCACATCAAGGTATGTGTAGGTTGAGATCGTTGGGCAGAAGAGATTGGAGGGGTTGCGGTGATATGTCCTACGGTAGGATGTCCTAACTGTAATGGAGTCCAGGCACATTTCTTTCAAGAATTTCCTTCGGGATTAATACAACTTATCTTATGGCTAGGATGGGCGGAAGTAAGGATGTAGCTGTAGGACACTCTGGACGGACTACTGCAGAAAGACCCCATAAAATACTCCATAAAAATGCACTACAGTTTTCTATTTTTTTTTTAAATATAACTCAGACATATGTTTCACTGGCGGCTTGTCAATAGGGGGTACTGGGGTGCCGCCTCCAATGCCATCTCTATAGTTAAGTCAAGTCAAGTCAAAGTGTTTTATTGTCACATGTAGATCATAACAAAGGGCCATTCTGAACAGTGAAACTCTTGTGACATGGGAGGTGACAGTATGCAACAAAAATAAAAAGAAAGAAAAAAATGTCTATATATATATATACTGTATATGCATTGAAAATATACATATACAGTATGTTTTAATTAGTAGTTTAAACATTTACTAAACATGATGTATGTAATTGCAATAGTTGTGAGTGAGGAAGAGTGTATGAGCCAATGCTGAGTTATTCACAACACATGATAGACAAGGCTTGGGTTTGTTTAAGGGAACCCTGACCATTAGCACTTGTTGGCCTTAATATGTTGTTATTTCCCTATTCTTCTAAAATTCATTGTTAGTGACACATGAAAACTCCTCAATACTTTAAAAATCTTATATGTTTACTATATTTTTGACCTAGGGAGGTCGCCATAATTTTACCTGCGCAATGCATTCTGGGACAATGACGTCATTTGGTTGCACTCGAGACCAGAAGAACAGGCAAAAGTGAGTTGTTTGTGGCTACGTTTTCTTTTACACTTGAAGAGTAGAAACAATGCCGCACTGCGCTGCTTTTGGCTGCAATTTCCAATCAAAAGGCAACAAAAACAGCGACGTAAGTGTTCACTGCTTTCCGAGTGAGAAGAAGAGGAGAGCTGAATGGGAGAAAGCCTGTGGACGAACACATCTTCCTAAGGACCCGCGTTTATGCTCTCGACACTTCTCTCCTGATGCCTTTGAGTCATTTTGTCGACCACAGCTGCTAAAGGAGCTAACAGGGGCTGGCGGTTATAAACGAAGGCTGAAACCAAATGCCGTGCCAACAATTTTCTCTCACAAGGCGCCTAAACGCCGCAGGCTGGCGAGCAAAAAACGCTGCGAGAAACGTCAGAGACAGGCGACGCCGGATGCTCTTCTGGTGGACTGGAAACAACCCGCTCCCCCTGTCACAGCCTCTGAGTGTGAACCATCTGACGCGACCCTGGACACAGAGGAACCTGACAACTCACCGGTTCATGTAGTCCTACCATCTGTAAGTGTCCAGTTTTCTTCAACTACGACCGATACCGCAACTCAAACATATGTCAGCACATAGGATGCAGCGGTACAGTGGCCAGAAGATGTCCATTACCCGATAACTATGGATCATATTTATGCAGGTAAACAGCTGGAAAAACAACAAGAGGAAGGGAAGTCTGTCAGTCATAGGATATGTTCCTTTCAGATGATGAATCAAGCGAGGAGCCCCAGTACACACAGTCTGATCCAGAGTACAATGTAAGTTCTTCTTCTTTATATAATATATTATTATATAATGTGTAACGCACTATTTGAATCTATATTAGAATATGTTTGATCCCGATGCTTACCGTGAACAGCTTCTGACAGAGAGCGGAGCTCTTTGCAGCAAACGCTCTCTCTCCGAGTTGGCATTGGCAAGCAACTGCTGCACAAACACCAGCTATTTTGGCCCACTCTCTCCTCTTCATCCATCTGATCTTCCTCATTTTCAATTGCATTTTAAGTGATTTCTCCTCTGTCAATGCGCTCGGGTTCAAATTGAAAAGGCTGAACGGAAGACATTGCAAATGTACCGCTAGATGGGCCGACACCACACCGAAGCAACCATTTGACGACATTACCCAGAATGCATTGCAACGTAAACAACAATGGCGACGTTCGAGTGAAATACATTTTTCGAAATTTATAAAAACTAAACAGTCTAGAGTATTTTTAAGATTACGTTTTTATAGCTGAAGCAAATGTTTATCATTTAAAGGTCTATTATTCCTCCAGTCGGGGTTCACTTTAAGCAACTTTGAGAATAATGACGTCATAACCACTTATTCTTACCATACAGTTTAACTGTATTTGTTTTGCCATTGGAATGCAAACTGGTGATTGTTAAGTTTTTACTTTGTCATGTGCGTGAAGCAATGCTAAAGCTACATTCCACATAAAGGTGACTTTGGCTCTCCAACACAGGACACAGATGTTGAGTAATCCGTTTTATTGCAGTTTGAGTTTGTAGAAATGGCAGACAGAGCAGGTGGAACATTGCTGGCATGCTATCACTCTCCTGAGTGTGTGTGCTGATGGCTGGTTTATCCAGTAGGCCTTGATCAGGCAATGCACCACAGGTGTGCCCAAGACTGACTAGCCTGACTTGGGCCAGGTGAAGCTGCTTAACGACTTCTGCCCTGTTGCACTCACCCCCATCATCATGAAGTGCTTCAAGAGGCTGGTCCTGGCTCACCTCAAATCTGGCCTCTCACCCTCACTGGATAAACACCAATTTGCCTACCGTGAGAACAGGAGCACGGAAGACGCCATCTCCTCAGCTCTTCACTCTGCTCTCTCCCACCTGGATGAGAGCAACACCCACGTGAGAATGCTGTTCATTGACTTCAGCTCAGCATTCATCACCATCATCCCCTCCAAACTCATCTCCAAACTTGGTGACCGCGTGGAAACCAAGAACCTTGACATTAACCCCTCTGTCTGTAACTGGATACTGGACTTCCTAACCAACAGACCCCAGTCTGTTAGGTTAGACAATCTCACCTCCTCCACTCTCCTCCTGAACACTGGCGTCCCGCAGGGCTGTGTGCTGAGCCCCCTCCTCTACTCCCTCTTCACCCACGACTGCACTCCTATACAAGGCACCAACACCATCATCAAGTTCACAGACAACACAACGGTGCTGGGCCTCATCAAAAACAACGATGAGGCAGCCTACAGGGAGGAGGTCCAGCACCTGGGGGCGTGGTGCACCAACAACAACCTGGCCCTCAACACCAAGAAAACCAAGGAGCTGGCGCGCACGCCCCCCTCCTCATCAACGGGGCAGAGGTCGAGCGTGTCTCCAGCTTCAAATTCCTGGGGGTCCACATCTCCGAGGACCTCTCTTGGACCCTCAACACTGCCTCACTGGTCAAGAAGGCTCACCAGCGGCTCTTCTTCCTGAGGAGACTGAGGAAAGCCCACTTGTCCCCTCACATTCTGGTGAACTTCTACCAGTGTGCCATTGAAAGCATACTCACCAACTGCATCACAGTGTGGTACGGCAACTGCACTGTTTCAGACCGGAAAGCACTGCAGAGGGTGGTGAAAGCCGCCCAACGCATCATCGGATTACCACTCCCTGCAATAGAGACTACCCAACACAAACGGTGTCTGAGGAAGGCACGTAGCATTGTCAGAGACACCTCTCACCCCAACCATGGACTGTTTGCCCTCCTTCCCTCTGGGAGGCGCTACAGGAACCTTCATTCCAAGTCAAGCAGGCTCAGGAACAGCTTCTTCCCCTCAGCTGTCATCTCCCTGAACTCTGTACCACGATGACAGCCCCCCCCCACCCCGCCCCCACCTTGCCTATACTCTAGGCTCCGCTGTCCAAACTCTGAACTCTGTTGAATATATCACCTTCTATGTCTTCCACTGCCTTGCACTGTAATCACAACATTATTGTTTACATACCTGTATGATAGCCATGTACATTTCTACTGTACTTACCGTATATCTATTTTTTTTTTGTACTTATTTACAACCCCTGCTCATTACCTGTTGATACTGTATACTTACCGGAATATATATCTATATCTGTATATATCTATATATATATATATATCTGCATATATCCCATACCTACTCCATTAAGTTATTACTACACTGTATCTCTGTACATAAATATACTGTATATACACCTATATATTTTACCTAGTAGACTGTTCTATATCCTATTTAACCACTGTACACTGTATATTACTATGCACTTTACTGCCTCATTTGCACTCTGGTTAGATGCCAACTTCTTTTCACTGTACTGTACTTGTGCTGTGCAATGACAATAAATGTGAATCTAATCTAATCTTAAACCAGCCACCAACCACACACAATCTAATTTCTGTATTCCAGGTATCCTTAACCGTGAGACAAATAACAAATGGTCACTGTCCACAGTGTCAAAATATAAAATGCAGGGGAAAGACAAAAACAAAAGATTGACATCTATAGAGACTTAACAAGTTAATGTATCCCATGTAACATTGATTTCATGGATTGAAATAAAAAAAATATATTGATTTATATACCATATACCATTGAATCATTAAATTTATTTTACAATGCTTATGTTAGCATTTTGTAATGCCAGTCGCAAACGATTTAGATTAATATACATTAAATAAATGCATGTAACATGTACGACACAACATAATGAACGTAGGGAATGTGGCTCCACCAAACAGCAGCTCAGAGTATCCGGCCTTCTTGGAGTCCTTGGGTGGCATCCTGGAAAGGGTTCCATCCGGGGACTCCATAGTTCTACTGGGGGACTTCAACGCACACGTGGGCAATGATGGAGAAGAAGAAGGAGGCCTTTCGGGCCTGGTTGGCCCAGGGGTCTCCTGAAACAGCAGACAGGTACCGGGAGGCCAAAAGGACCGCAGCTTCAGCGGTTGCTGAAGCAAAAACTCGGGTGTGGGAGGAGTTCGGGGAGGCCATGGAGCAGGACTTTCGGTTGGCCTCAAGGAAGTTCTGGCAAACTGTCCGGCGACTCAGGAAGGGAAAGCAGGGCTTGGCTCAGGCTGTGCTCAGTCGGGGAGGAGAACTGCTGACCCAGACTGAGGATATTGTTGGGCGGTGGAAAGAACACTTTGAGGAGCTCCTGAATCCGACCAGTACGTCCTCTGTGGAAGAGGCAGAGTCTGAAGACTCGGGGGAAGTCTCACCCATATCCTTGGTAGAGGTCACTGAAGTAGTCAAAAAGCTCTTCAGTGGCAAGGCGCCAGGTGTGGATGAGATTGGACATTGTCGGGCTGTCGTGGCTGACACGCCTAGTCAATGTAGCGTGGAGGTCGGGGACAGTACCTGTGAAATGGCAGACCGGGGTGGTGGTCCCCATTTTCAAAAAAGGGGACCGGAGGGTGTGCTCCAACTATCGGGGTATCACACTGCTCAGCCTCCCCGGGAAAGTTTATTCCAGGGTGCTGGAGAGGAGGCTCCGGCCAATTGTCGAACCTCAGCTTCCGGAGGAACAATGCGGATTCCGTCCCGGCCGTGGAACAGTGGACCAGCTCTTTACCCTCGCAGGGTTGTTGGGGGGGGCATGGGAGTTTGCCCATCCAGTCTACATGTGCTTTGTGGACTTGGAGAAGGCCTATGACTGTGTCCCCCGGGGAAACCTGTGGGGGGTACTACGGGAGTATGGGGTACCGGGGTCGTTGGTACGTGCCATTCGGTCCTTGTACGAACAAAGTGCGAGCTGTGTCCGTATTCTCGGCACAAAGTCAAGCACGTTCTCAGTGGGTGTTGGACTCCGCCAAGTTTGTCCCTTGTCACCGGTTCTGTTCGTGATCTTCATGGACAGAATCTCAAGGCGCAGCCGAGGTGAGGAGAGCGTCCGGTTTGGGGACCTCAGAATTGCATCTCTGCTCTTTGCAGATGATGTGGTTCTGTTGGCTACATCAGACCGTGACCTCCAGCATGCACTGGGGCGGTTTGCAGCCGAGTGTGAAGCAGTCGGGATGAGAGTCAGCACCTCCAAGTCTGAGGCCATGGTTCTCTGCCGGAAAACGGTGGAGTGTTCCCTCCGGGTTGGGAGTGAGTTGCTGCCTCAAGCGAAGGACTTCAAGTATTTTGGGGTCTTGTTCACGAGTGAGGGCAAAATGGAGATGGACAGACTGAGTGGTGCAGCGTCTGCAGTGATGCGGGCGCTGTACCGGTCCGTTGTGGTGAAGAGGGAGCTGAGCCGGAAGGCGAAGCTTTCGATTTACTGGTCCATCTACGTTCCAACCTATGGTCACAAGCTTTGGGTAGTGACCGAAAGAATGAGATCGCGGATACAAGCGGCCGAAATGGGTTTCCTCCGCAGGGTGGCTGGGCTCAGCCTAAGAGATGGGCTGAGGAGCTCAGACATCCGGAGGGAGCTCGGAGTAGAGCCGCTGCTCCTCCGCATCGAAAGGAGTCAGCTGAGGTGGTTCGGGCATCTGATTAGGATGCCCCCCGGGCGCCTCCCTTTGGAGGTTTTCCGGGCACGTCCAACTGGGAGGAGACCCCGGGGCAGACCCAGAACCCGCTGGAAAGATTATATATCTCGTCTGGCCTGGGAATGCCTCGGGATCCCCCAGGAGGAACTAGAGAGCGTGGCTGGGGAGAAGGAAGCCTGGGGGGCCCTTCTTACCCGGCTGCCACCGCGACCCGGCCCCGGATAAGCGGACGCAAATGGATGGATAGATGGATGGGAATGTGGCTGATATGACATACGCTGTAAGAAACTACCAATACTTCCCTTGACGACTAAGCTGTTACCTGACATCATGGGGCTAGGGATGTCAGTCTGACTGACATCCCTAGCCATGATTACTACTAAACCACATCACGTCAGAATGGACTCATTGCAATGCACACTACATTTTTCTGCTTTCTGATCGCCCTCTTCACTTATGTCTATCTCCATTCTGCTCAACACTGGGACACTATCCGTCCCCATCGTTGTATCATCCCGTACCGTCCGATCAGATGTGACAGATGTGTAACCAGTGTCAGATCAACACACGGTAATGCTCATGCAGCAGCGATCCTTCATCATTCCCTTACATCCACTCATTCCTCCACCACTATTCCATCTCCACCATTGCTACCTCCACCCATATGCCACTATGTGCATGTACAATCCCCACACCATATTTTGTGACTGATATCATATCTAGCCATTTCCTCTCAGCATCTTTGGATTATTAAAATTGAACACGGACATTGGCTTTCCTTTGAACATCCAATATAATATAATATCACACACACACACACACACACACACACACACACACACACACACACACTTTATTGCCTGCCCTGTTCACTTTGTTTTGTGGGTCTAAGCTCTGGATTTTTTAAGGCCTATTTGAGAAAAGGCCTATTGTATGCAAGAGTACAATACAAGAAGAAACACACACAGTCCAATTTCAAATATGATATGAAAGCACATTAAAAGACTAACCATCCAGCTGTTTAAAGAGAGATTGCACACATGTCAAATTCTAGCTATTAGCATTTCACATATTGACTTCCAAAGACAGAAGGCTGTGGTGTTACACTACTATCATCGTGCTACTATCAGCGTCCACGTCCTCCTGAATTCCAGATCATCCTCTTGATTTCCAAGTTCTTCCATGAGTTTGAGATTAATAAAAACCACAGAGGGTGGGTGGGGGCAGATGAAACACAGAACATTACCTGCCCGAGCTGGCTCTTCTGCTCTCTGATACAAGCTTTCTGATTGGACACCAGCTTCTCCAGTGCTGACATCATCTGCTGCAGCTCCTGGTTGGCCCTGGACAGGTCACCTGACCTGGTTGACGAGTCCTCAAGAGGCTTTTTCAAATGGGGAAGGAAGTAGGAAGTGATGAAGAGGGAGGTCTAAACTATCTACAAAAATTGTATTTATTTGCCTTGACTGTAAATGTTTATTTTCCATGCCAATAAAGTTATTTTGAATTGAGTTAAATTGAGTGTTACATAGAGATATAGCAGCAGATCATGAGTGGATGCAATATGAGGTTATACCTGGGAGATTTCCCTTTGTCATGCCCTTCTGGATGATGTGGTCTCGGGTCACATGGCACTTCACACAGTCCATCTCTTCATACAGCTGACCCCCCCTCACCCTGGCTGAGGAACACACACACACACACACACATATTCAAACAACTCTTACACAGTAAAAGTGGTAGTGGTGTGCTGCAGGGGGTGGGGGTGGTGTTCTGTGACGCTGGTGTTCTGCAGGCTCCTGGTCTGCTCCAGGTTGATCCTCAGAGAGCTGTTGGTGGAGGAGGCCTGCTCCAGCCTCTGGCCCAGACACTTGTTGTCTCCCTGGGTCACATCCAGGGCCTTCTTCAGAGCCTCCACCTAGACAAACACACACACACACACACACACACACACACACACACATCCTCTGTCCTCTGCTCAGACAATATACAGTCGATAATATTCTCACCTACTATTTAGCTTGCTAGTATGCCATGCCGCAGCCACACATCCACCTGTCAGTCTGGAGCATAGCCGGCTCCTGCTGCAGAGCCTGGGTGAGAACGTGGAGGGTGGGGTAGGAGGCAGGGGGTTCCCCATGGCCTGACTGATGGTGCCCCCACCAGGGCGGGAGGTGATCTACCACACAGGAGGTAAATAGACCAATGACCAACCGCTCCTCTGTGACCTTGGTCACCTTCATGTGTTGGTGGAGGTCTGGAGGGGGGCTGAAGCGGGCTCTCAAGATTTTATCTTGGAGACATGGAAGGTAAGATGAACCCTCATAGAACGCCGCAGATGGAGGTGGACGGCCGCTGGGTTGATGACCTTCATGGAGCCAACTTCCTGCACTCCACTGAGCAGTAGATCACATGTAAACAACCAGACATTGACACGAAGTGCAGGAGGGTGCAGGGATGCGTCGGCGATTAGCAGATCGTTGTTAACGGAGGAGCGCAGGACAGTGGAGCGCACCTGCATCCAAGTGCGCTGACACCACCACCTGGACTGAGGGAACACTGGCCTCACGTTCCTGCTCGAGGAAGAGTGGTGGTTGGTAACCCTGGGAGCATTAGAAGGGTGAGAGACCGGTGGCTGAACTGGACAGTGTTACTCTATCCACAGGAGTTGCTTGGAACAGGAGGCAGGGTTGCGAGAGGCGTAAAGCCTCACCCCAGGGTGGAAGGCCAGGTGGGAGGAGTGGCCCCTGGAGAACCTGAGAGTGGGAACTGGCAGGGACAAACAGACCGTCATTGGGAAGGCACTGGGGGCAGGGTGATCCACCTGGGAGAGTTTTACCCTTTTGACTATTTTCCAGGTCACCACACCATGATGCATTTCGCAGGGAGGTTGCCTTCTGGTTGTGGTGGAGCACCTTCTGGCTGGAACTGACCGAACAGGGCGTCAGGTTTAACATTCTTGGAGTCTGGTCGGTATGAGAGGGAAAAATCTAAACTGTTAAAAAAAAGGGCCCACCTGGCTTCGCGTGAATTCTGCCAGACCACAAATGGCTGTTCCGCCCCCTCCAACCAGTGCCTCCACTCCTACATTGCCATTTTCACTGCCAACAGTTCTCAGTTCCCAATGTCGTAATTAGTCAGACCCTACACCCAGCCGAGTGCTGCGCTCAACAACTTCAGCGAGACGACTGGTACCACCTTCCCTAAAAACAGGCAAACATCGCTCCACCAAGTCCTAACTCTTTTCTGTTTTGGCACCGCAGTGGTGGAATGAACTCCCGGCTGTTGGCGGGACAGCAGTGTCGCTCACCAGCTTCCGCAAAAGACTCAAGACGCACCTGGAATTTGCATAACCGCCCCGCACCTTCCTTTGCAAACCCTTGCACTGACTTACAGTACGTGTTTGTACATCTTGGCATTATTAATAGTACTTAACATTGCTTGGCATATTGTAGGTTCTTAGATGATGGTAATGTGTTCAGAATGGCACGTCTGCTCTTATCCCAGCTATTTATTTATTCTTACCTTTATGTACCACAGCGATGATATATTTCTGTGTCCTTCAACAAATGTACTCTTTGTAAGTCGCTTTGGATAAAAGCATCAAAATGTATGCCAAATGCCCTAAATGTAAATGTAATTCCTCTCTGCAGAGGACAGCTTCTGGGAGAAGAAGGCACACAGGTGAACCTTCTGATCCTCACCAGACCGCTGAGAAAGAACTGCTCCCACTCTGGTGTCTGAGGTGTCCACCTCCACAATGAACTGGCGTTTTGTAATGCCACTCTCAAACGATTTAGATGAATATACATTAAACAAATGCATGTAACTTGTACGACACAACATAATGAACGTAGGGATTGTGGCTGATATGACATACGCTGTAAGAAACTACCAATACTTCCCTTGACGACTAAGCTGTTACCTGACATCATGGGGCATGTGACTTTAACTCACCAAAAGCACAGAGCTGTGGAGGACCACCTGAATGAAACATTCTGTGACGTGAGGTTGGTGAGGGGAGCCGTCACCGAACTGTAATTCGGAATGAACCGTCGGTAGCAATTAGCAAATCCCAGAAACTGTTGAAGCTCCTTGTGAGTGAGAGGAGTAGGCCAGACCGCTCTGGTCATGGCCAGATGCAATTTTTTGTCCTCGAAACATTGAGGACAAGTCCCAGGAAGGACACTTCTGAGGCATGGAACTACATGCCTCAGAAGTTGGTTTTCCAAGAGTCGCTGGAGGACTAGACGTACATGAAGACATGTACTGTTTTGACTTAGAAAAAATAAGTATGTCATCCATGTACACTAACATTGAGCAGATCTCATAGACCAACTCCTGGAAGACTGCAGGCGCGTTGGTGAGCCCAAAAGGCATAACCAGGTAGTCCACTATGAGTATTAAAGGCTGTCTTCTAATAGTCTCCCTCCCTGATTCTCACCAGATGATACGCATTCCTGAGATCCAATTTAGTAAAGATTGTAGCTCCTTGTAGTATTTCAAATGCAGATGAGAGGGAGTGTGTACCTGTTTGTGACAGTGATGTCATTGAGTCCTCTGTAGTCGATGCATGGGCGTAGAGATTTGTCCTTTTTTCTAACGAAGAAAAACCCAGCTCCAGACAGAGAGGAAGCCCAGTTTATGTGTGGATTGTGTCACTTAAGCCAGGGGTACCCCAAAACGACTTGTGGTGCATTGACAAGATGAAAGCTGACTGTTTCAATCTGATTACCTGACATGCCCAATTGCAGAGGAGTCGATCGATAAGTGACCCGGCACAGGAGATGACCATCAAGTGCAGTTGCGTGGATAACCTTTATCAGAGCCTCCCAACCTATCCCAAGTTGGGAAGCAAAGGTCATATTTAACAGATTGGCATTGGCAGAGTCAATGAGTACTGTGACCGTGTGTGTTTTTCCATAAACTCGGAGTTGAACTTGAAGCTGCGGTCGAGAGGGCATTCCAAAATATGTGGTTTGGCTCACCAGCGCCCTCTGGATGACTGGCGAGCCTGGTCTTTTACCGGACAGAAAGAGACAAAATGGCTGTCTTGGCTTCAGTACATGCACCTGTTCTCCCACAGGCGGCGCTGTTGCTCCGCTGTGGAGAGTTGAGCCTGTGGAACAGCTGACAGTTCTCTCTCTCTCTCTCCTCCGCTCCCGAAGACACCCGTTAAAGCAGATGTTGAGAGAGATAAGCAAATCAAGATCTACTGGAAGATCTCGAGTCGCCAGTTCGACCTTGATGCGACCAGAGAGTAGAAAGTATCAAAAAGCGAGAAAGCATTCCAAATGCTCTCTGCCACCACGGTACGAAACTTGATGCCGTAATTGACCATGGACCTTTACTCTTGCGTGAGTTTGAACAACCCTTGAGCAGGCCTCCCTCCCGGGAGTGACGTGGTCAAAGACCTTCTGTCGTTCAGCGGAGAATAATTCCACAGATGAGCAGATGGTGGAGTGTTTCTCCCACTTGGGGGTTCCCCAGTCTTTGGCTCGGCCAGTGAGCAGAGAGACGATGTATGCCACTCATGCTCTCTCTGTGGTAAAGGCGGAGGGCTGGAGCTCGAAGGCGAGAAAACAGGGGCACCGGAATAATGCTCCGAAGGAGGTAAGCGTGCATCCAACGCTGGAGAAGATTGAATTGGAGAGCCGTAGGTGGAAACGGTCCTCACTCTGATTTGGAGAGACTCAGGAGGTGTTCATGGCTACTCCTCATGCTTCAATCCTGGCAAACCGCCATCACCTGGCGAACAGCCCCTCAGCCATTGAGGCAAGCTGCTAGTCGTGATGCTGTGAAGCATCGGCCTGTGCCAACAACTCCTTCCGAAGTGAACCAGAGTGAGCTTGGTTCATATTGGCCAGATTCTACTGTTTCCTGGTACTGGCAGGTAGAACCCAAAAGCACGACCAGGAGATAGGCGAGTTGCAGGGTAAGTCCAATTTACTTCTTCACAACCAGCAAGGTCAAACCCGGGAGATCATTCAATCAAGCAAACAAAACCAAAAAGGGCCAGACAAAGAATCAAAATCCATAAACAAACAGGAAACGAAACAGGTAAGTCAGGTAAATCAGGAACTAAGAGTACTGGAGAGCTTGGTGAAGTACACAATACAATCTGGCAGTGAACAAAGGGGAGAGAGCTGGTATATATGCTGAGGGACTGATGAGGAAATTAGCTTCAGGTGAGGAGCTGGGTGGAGAAGACCAGGTGAGGGGAATGAGCTGATTGAAGGGCAGAAGGGAGTGGCTGGATCTGAAATTTATACAGGAGAGTTATTGATATGTAGGAAAACAAAACCAGATAAAAGAAATAACCTAAGAATCAGTGATATTCATGATAATTCTGGCATGATATATTCAAACAGGACAATAGGCAGTGCCTCAGGAGGTAGAGCAGTTGTATGGCAACTGGAAGGTTGCTGGTTCGATCGCCAGCTCTGTATTGCTCAGTGTCGATGTCGATGTCCATGAGCAAGACACCTAACCCCATGAGTTGACTGTCGCCTTGCATGGCTGACACTGTCGCCGGATGTATAAATGAGTGATTGTGAGGCAATTTTGTAAAGTGCTTTGGATAAAAGTGCCTATAAATGCAATCCATTTATCATTTACAATAAACCGATGATCATATCCAAGTTATTACTGCTATGGACATCGATTTAGTCTTTGAGAGTATATAACCAGAATGTTATTCTTCCAGTCACGGCAAATTATATTTGTTAATTATGGCACTACAGCTAGAATTAGCTTGAATTAGTGGACATTTAATATTTATATCTTATGTCTGCTTGGCAACAGCAGTGCTGTCTGTTGCTTCCCTACTCTGGCCCCATTTCCCCATTCTTTGAACTCTTCCACTCCCTTCGCACCACCTCCCCCTCTTGCTTGGCGGCACCCAGTTCCCCCCACAGCCTCTCGATGGTATGCTCCAGAAACTCCCTCCCTCCCGCCATTTCCTGGGCAACTGCAGAGCTCTGCAGGTGCTGGCTGTGGTTGGCCCTCACCTCCTCCCTGGATGAAGTGTATTGTTGGCACAACCAATGATCACAATAGTTTGAACATGATGTCTAGATAATCGATCACTATATGATGTTGGTTTGAACAATTAGTATTGATTAACAAGATAAGTAAAGATGAGTATTGTTATACTTCAAACGTTGAAAAGGTTGAGAAACTGTCAACATCAAAGAGTATATTTTCTGACAAGAAAGTGGCATGTTTTATCTTTAACACAATTCATAGCAAACCAGAACATAAACCCACATATGGTCTTGTATTTCAATATTAATACATCACTTTATATCGACCAGCTCTGGTTCCTATCCAAGCTCTAGTTGGAGACTGTTCCTCAAACATTTCACTCACGTATTATAACACAAATATAGAGACGTCAATGGTGGCCGCATGCCAATGTGTTGATGTCATTCGAACAAAAGGAGAGTGGTTTGTGGCCAATATACAGGAGGAGACACAGGAGGAAGATAAATGAACAGCACCCACAGTTCACTTTGCAAGGGGGCTCTGTCTGACAGCGCCACCTGCAGGTCTGTTTGAAGGTTGCGTTTGGAAGCCTCCGGCAGCAGATCGTGTTCCTGCAGCTGTCTGACCGCATGGCTCCTCTCTGCCTGGAAGAGAGACAACAGCATGTGGGCTGAATTCACCTGTGCGTGTGTGTGTGCATGTGCGTGTGTGTGTGTGTGTGTGCGTGTGCGTGTGTGTGTGTGTGTGTGTATGTGTGTATGTGCACGTCTTTACGGAGCTGGGAATGCTGCTCTTCCATCTGAGCATTGAGATTCTGTTGCAGCACCATGAAGTACCATCACTGTGTGGTCGGGTGGTGACCTGCAACCTTCTATAGGAACTCAAACCCAGTTTGTATAACTTCTTAGTACAACACCGACCTTAGACATGTTTTTATCATTCATACAACCCTATATGGTTTAGCTGTTGGAAGCAAAACTATGATTCCTATTAAAATATAAATATTATTTCTAACCAGTATTAAGTAACAAACTTTATCAGCAGCAGATCTCAGCTCCTCAGCCTCTTGCAGCTGCGTGTCATTCTGCTTCTGCTGCTTCTGGAGGGCCAAGCACACACACACGCACGCACACACACACACACACACACACACAATATTCACTGTTCATAAAACATTCACCTTCATAATAGGCTGTGATATTGCTGTAGGTCCTACGGTCGGTTATTAGCTTATAATTAAAAACTATCAAAGATAATAATTAATTATTAAAATAAATCAAAGTATTATTCTAAATTAATAATAACGGGGCACCACCCTGAGATCAGGGACAATAACCAGACAGTGGATTAAGTCTCATAAAATACACTAAGCTATTAAATTGGAATTCTGATAAATAATATCAGTAGCGAGTAAAGGTTGAAGGATTTTACACCACAGAGGCTGACTTCAACACAATATTCAAACAAAGATCAGGAGTACTTTGGATTAATAATAAAAATAACTTTTATTAAAAGCAAGAGGCGATAAGCATGGTCAATAGTTATAAACCATACACAGTATGAAGTGTGTGTGTGTGTGTGTGTGTGTGTGTGTGTGTGTGTGTGTGTGTGTGTGTGTGTGTGTGTGTGTGTGTGTGTGTGTGTGTGTGTGTGTGTGTGTGTGTGTGTCACACACACAGAAGTCACTAGGCGGGAGGATTTGAATCACTCGCTTCTAACACTATAAAAGGCTGAGTGCATTAGTAAAAGAGGATAGAATATAGGAGGGAAGCATGCACAGATGTAACAAAGGATGTGGTTCCACTCTGACTTTATATCAAATCATAAGGGAAGGAGGCAAAACGTGTTTACAATATCGTCCGACAATACTAGCAAACAGTTAAATGCCCAATTATATAACGCAGTTATATCTAACTCTGCCCAGGGATCAGCCTTATGTGGGTGTGGAGCAATCAGAAGGCGGTTCAGTCTTTTCCAATGAGCTGTGTTGAGCGAGTCCAGCGGTGCTGTGTGTTTGGTGCTCCTGATGTCCGGAGTTCAGTAACGGGGCTGGGAGACGTCTTTTGTTGGGGTCCACTCACAGTAGAAGAAAACAGCGGTCCGTCAGTGTCAGGAATTAAAGGGGAATCGATCACCCTTTTTCCACTCAAAACAAAAGCTTCATGGTTCGCAGGGAGTCGACCGATGTTCTGGTGGTGTTTACTCTAGACTGAGACTTAGCTAAAGGATTCTTATACTATGCTATAGCTAGCAGTGTGTGCAGCTCATCCCTGGGTGCTCTCTACAGTTCTGAAGGGTTACAAGCTTCAGTTTGTCATAAAGCCTCCCAGTTTCAATGGGATCCTAATGTCAGTGGCAACTGGGAAATAGTCTCTCTGCTGTACAAAGGAGAGATCAGAATAGTACTGGCCGAGGAAAGCCTATCAGGATTTTACTCCCGTTATTCCATAGAAGAATACCGGGAATAACGGCCAAAGAAAGGGGGGCGGCTTACGTCCGATCCTAGATCTACGCATGCTGAACGATCACCTCAGAAAGTACACCTTTCAGATGCTGACCCATTTAGTGTTATCTCTGTCTATTCATCCAGGCGATTGGTTTACATCAATCGACCTACAGGACACGCACTTTCACGTTCACATTTTTCCTCATCACAGGACATTTTTCAGGTTTGTGTATCACGGGATAACCTACGAGTATCTGATGATACCATTCGGGCTCGCCCTAGCCCCAAGGGTCTTCACCAAATGTGTGGAAGTAGCTCTCATCCCATTACGCAATGTGGGCATGATCATTTTTGCCTACATAGACCTTAATTATTCTCCCTCACAAGAACATGCAGTACAGGACACCACTACTGTGGTAGATCACCGTTCCGATCTTGGAAAGGTGATCAATCTCAGGAATTTACCGCTCTGCCCCCCTTGTTTCACCTGCCGACACTAAACCATGCCCACCTTCGTACCACATATTCCCACCACATACCACATATCCCCACCGGCCGACTGAGGCCGGAGACCATGCCGGCCGACAGCCAACTCCTCCCCTAGCCTCCCCCGGAGAGGAGCGTGGTCCGAACAGAGGGTGAAGGCTCGTCCCAGGAGGTAGTACGGTAGGGCGCCCACCGCCCACTTGATGGCGAGACATTTTTTCTCCACTGTGCTGGACCTCTCCTCCCACTCCACAAGCTTCTTGCTGAGGTACAGTATCGGACGGTCGACCCCGTCGACCTCCTGGGACAAGACAGTTCCCAGACCCCTGTTTGACGCGACGGTCTGTAAAACAAAAGGGAGCTCAAAGTTAGGTGTAAATAAAAGCGGCTCCCCACAAAGAGCCTTTCTCAAACGCCACCTGACACAGCTCGGCCCACTGGACCGGATCTGGGGTACCCTTTCGGGTGAGGTCGGTCAGAGGACTGGTCAGCTCCGTGAAGGCGGGGATGAAATGCCTGTAATAGCCGGCCATCCCTAAGAATGCCCTCACCCGCTTTTCCACCGAAGATGGTGTCACTATAATGACATTGTCCAGGGAGGCCACAGCATATTCAGCATTTGAACAACCTGAGCGGAGGTGTTTTAAATTGGTATAAGCCATACGGAATGGAATGGAGTTTCGCTCTCAGGTCCATGACGTACTGCACTTCATTTTTGCTGGTGCTTGGATCTTCCTCTCAGTTTTCCTTAATAAACGTCCAACACCCTCCTCGGTTGTCTCCAAAACAATAACTCAAATGTGGAAAACCCTGTGGAGGCCTGAGGTACCTCCTGCACTGCGAACAATAGAGGGTCGAGCCATTTATCCCAAATACAACTATCCTCGTGCACAAACTTGTGCAGCATGGTCTTGTTAAACTGCTCCACTAGCCCATCAGTTTGTGGATGGTACACGCTAGTGCAAATTGATGTGATCTCCAATACCCGGTAAAGTTTGCGGAGGATGCATGACATAAACGAGGTGCCTTGATCCATCAGAATCTCTTTCGGGATTCCAATGTGGGAGATTAATTGGAACAGAGCCTGTGCTACACTTTTCGCTGAGATGGAGCGTACCCAAACTCATGACGCACAGAGCCCGGGCCAAACCAGGCTTTGGTAGATCAGGGTCTGACTACTCCCTGAATCCAGCAATACCAGGAGCGGAGACTGATGCTGGGGCCACCTTCCCCACCTGCCTCACCTCCTTCACTGGGCACTCGTGTTGTTTGTGGCCACGCTGGCTGCAGCGCCCACACACCGGTCCTGGCGTATGAGGGGCTCCTCGTGGGGGCCCTGGGATGCAAAAATGTAGTAAAAGTGTTTGCATGCAGTACAGTAATATTCTTATACTAGCATAAAATAGTCATTGGTAACTAGTAGATAGTAGCAGCAACATGGGATGTGACCAGTGCAGTGCCGTACAGTGAGAGTGGCTGCATGCTATGTAGCCAGGTTCCTAGTGTAATTGAAAGTCTACCCCTGTAAGTCTAGTGTCATTGTAAGTCCAATAATACAAAAGACCAATCGTAATCCAATAGTTTAAATCCAATAATAGTCCGATAATCCAATTGTGTACATGTCAGGGTGCAGTAGAGAGGTAGGAGGGGAAAGGACCCAAATGGCACGAGCAGGGGTAACTTAAAGTATTGGATTCAAAAACAAACAGTTCAGGCAGGCTTGTACAGGCGAACAGGAACAGGAACAGGAACAGGAACAGGAACAGGAAGAAACACAAGGATCAGACAAAGAGCACAAGATATAATTTTATTTTTTGACAATGACAGAGAGAGGCGACTGCATCAGAGCCGCCTGCAAGGAGTGCATTTTGCCGCAAGGAGCGCATTTTTTATTTTTTTCATTTAATTGGCAATCAGATCATACAAAATAACGATTCCAATAATCGGAAAAATTATGAATGTCGGATCCGATTATCAGCCAGGCCGATTATCGACCCCTACGAGACAGTCCAAAGAACACAAGATTGGGGCAGGTATAAGTCAGGAGAAAAACTAATCAGGGGGAAATGAAAACAGGTACGATTAAGGGCAGGGAAACTGAAAATGGCAGACAACTACAAAATGGCCGACGATTACAGGTGAGGGGCGGAGACAGAAAACAAAGACAGGTAGTAAATTATAATAATGCCCAGCAGGCGCTGCAAAACACGTCATGAGGGGGAACAGAGACGGACTGTGACAGTACAAGCCCTTGCAGGTGAGGAATAGGAAGTAAATCATGCAAAGGTGCACCTGGCCCTTCTCCAACTCCAGAGGTGATGTATATATATATATATATGTAATATTCTGTCTCAGCTGCACTCTGACCAACTTCAACTCCTCCTCCAGACACAGAGCTGCAGAATATGACCAAAACATGCACGCACACACATACACATATATGTCTATGGATGGGTATATACAACAATACAGGATGGATGTATTCAATAATATACTAGATAGATGAGCAACTTTCTAATGTCTGTGAAATGGAAAAAAAAGGAATGCTGGGAAGCGTTTATGAGTTGAAAACAGAGACAGACTATGTAGATATGGAGGCTGTGACTAGCATTAGCCCCTCACCTCAGCCGCGGTGGCCATCTTCAGTTCCTCCTGGAGACGGTGGGCCTCGAGGCGGGCCCCCTCCCTCTCCTGGCAGGCCTGCTGCAGCGCCGACCCTCAGCCTCTGCACCTTCCCCCGGCCGGCCCGTGGCTCCTCCTGGCTCTCCCGCTGCAGGGCCACCATCTGCGCCTTAAGACCCGCTACACACACACACAACACAGTGACAATAAATCATAACAAGAATAATTAATTAATGGACGACACATACTATGGCAACATGATGACACATAGCATGTAGCAAGCATCTTCAATGAGAAGCAATGGGTGTCCAAGATTCGTATAGGGAAACTATTAAATATAAAGGATATTAAAATAAAGAAGGTTATGTATTTTGTGTTTATTCAGAAAATCACAAATGACATATTGCGTATGTTTCCTATAGAATGCATATTTTATTTTTTGAGATTGGCTGACATGACAGGTAGGTAGATGTTGAACTCAAGAAGCACAAGGTTTTGGGTCTGATAGCTGATCCATACCCGACATGTTAGGCATCCCTGAGCAAGATGATTCAACCCCAGCCATCTTAAGGACCTGTGTCTCTATCCACCATGGCTTTGGCTTTGGATACAAGGATCATCTTCTCACAAATAAGGAGTGGACTGAAAATACGACAATATCGCAATACTTCTTGTTTGTATACTATTAAGAATTTTGCAGATGAAGAATTTTATTATTTTGTTGTTTTTGCAGAATAGCTATGCCTTTTAGACTTTTGTATCTTTTTCCTGTGTATTTTATCCACTGCTGGCATTTCCTGCTGGATTAATAAGGTTCATCTTATGTTGTCACACGATCATCAAAGACCATCAAGACAAGCTTGGGCTGAGGATCTCCGCAGCACTAGCCACCTGTATGAGTGGGATTCAGCTCTCTCTTGGTCTCCAGCTTCAGGGTCTGGAGGAGGCTGTCCAGCCGACACACGCGGCCCACCAGCCGATCACATTCAGATTCTATGTCGTTTATCTTCAGCGGGATTCACTGTCGGATCACTTTGCTCCCCATGAAGCCAGAACTGAAACATCTGGTCTCTGCACACACCCAATGCCATGCACAAGAGCGTCGGTCTGCTCTTCAGCCACAAGGAGGCGCTGTTGGGGAAGAAACCACTCGGGGTGGGCAGTGGTCCCGACGCCGCCGTGTGGAACAGCTGACATGTAGGGCTGTATGTTGTGCGTGGTCGGGAAACACAATGACTAACTTTTATTCAGTATTCCATGATGGTGTGCTGGTCAATGTTGATAAACACATTACAAATGGATATGGACAATTACAATAGTGGGCTAAGTGGGGTGAATCACATTAGCTGCTACTACCACACACACAACAAAGAACAGAGCTCCATCACAACACTTAGCTGTAGGCTGCATCCTTGAATCATTGCATCCAATCACAGTGGCTGTTAACATGGGTCTGTTTGAGAGGATAACAACTTCAGTGAGACAAAACAACCTTTTAAAAAACCGACCTCTACTACCACGCAAGACGCTGCTTTGTCTTGTATCCATAGCAGCAATACTTCTGGATAACAAAACCAGTTGATGAATTGATGAATCTCATTGGCCTGCATGACTGTACAGCACATTTCTATCAATTATGGGTTTAAACATGTATTTTATTAAAAGTATTTTATTAAAAGCATATACAGATTGTCCTACATGCAAAGTAGGCCTTACAGATACATACAAATCAGACAAACAGTGCCATATCAAGTCAAAAAAAGAAAGATCAACACATAATCAGTAGGCTAATGAAGTTGCGTCGTTGCTGGGTGGGTTCTGGGTGGTTGTTAGGGTGTTGCGAGTGGTTGCTAGGATGTTCTGGGTGGATGCTAGGATGTTCCAGATGGTTGCTAGGGTGTTCCGGGTGATTGCTAGGGTGTTCTGGGTGGATGCTAGTGTGACGGGTGACGAGTCCACACACAGTACTGGACAACCAGATGAACCAGGGGTTTCTTTATTGCTTCTGTTTGACAAAGTGTGATAACAATGGAAAACGCTCGTGGTTACAATTGGTCAGGGTACCGTTCATGGTCCAGCATATTTCCATAACATACTTTGTGATCGTATAGTGTTTAGGCTGTGATATATTCTAATAACTCTATTCTAATATACATTGGTAAAACAACGTATTTTAATATAGTATAATGAATTCAGGAACACATTTATCATTAAACATGGAACACGTCATGTAGCTAACTACCTTATACAGGCTACCAGGTTCAACTGCGAGCTGGACAGCAAGCGTGACTCAAGCTGCCCTATATTGTGTGAGCTGCTTATCTGAAGTAAATATATTAGCAAAAACAGTTAGCAGTTTCGTTTGATAAAACCATGAAAACAAACACAAATAAACTTGTGAATTATTACCTCTTTGACAAAGTGTGACAACAATGGAAGACACTTGTGGTTACAATTGGTCACGGTATCGTTCATGTGAGACGAATGACAATGGACCTTTCCCTACTCAAGCGGCAAGTCCTGCCCTCCCTAGTTACTGTTGCTATGGCCCACAAGCTTTCCCACAGCTCTGCAGCATGTTAGTAATGTCCACTGAACAACGCCTCCCTGCTGATGATTCTCTCTCAAGGATTCCTGACAATATCGCTGTATGTTATTTGCCAAATGTCGCTACTTTATCCTAAGGCAGGTTCTACAGAAAGCCTGAACTAATTTACACAAGGATATATATCCATGACATTCGGATTCGGACGACAGATGACCAACATGAAAACCTTTTGATCTAAGTGTTGGTGTTCTATCGGAAGACACCCAAACGCCCTCACCAAACCCACCATGAAATCGATCAGGACAAAATCGTGGAGTCCTACTGCACATGTAAAGCCAGGGTGAGTAGATTAGTTGATGTGTTTAAAATGAAAATAAGCCTAAGATCTGCTAACTACTAGCTACAATGGGCTAATCACCTAGCTATGCTAATCACACGGTGCGGTAACAATCTGGTCCTAGCGGAAAAAACATTTCACTGCTCAATGTAGTTGTCCAAATTTTAAATACATAAGCTCTATCCATGTATTAAAAACAAGTCCTGCAGACTGCATGGATTCTCCAAATCTGGATGAAACGCGCTCCCTGTAATCTCTCTGGATATCTGTGGTCATTATTGCACGTTCCCCAAGCGCATCTAAGAACCATGTTGTTCTAACTAAATGTAGCTGTAGTCTGATCTATGAACACAACAATGCGGGACAAGCTTTGTTTGTGGGACATCATGGCGGCTTTGTTGCAAGGGGCGTGGTCTTAAGAAATCAGGCAATCTTATTGGTTATTATTCTCCGCGTGACTGACAGTGTGGAAAGGTCCATTAGCACGCTAGTTCGATATGAAAACGTTTTTTACAAGTCTCCAATACATTTGTGAGGGCAACATAAATCATGAAATTAACTCAAAATGGTTAACTTAAATCGGAACCTTTATACTAAGTGACAAAATACTGCACTTTTAATCCAATTAAGTCCAATCCAAGTAGTGTGACTTACCCAGCATGTCTCCAGTCAAGCTCTGGCCACGTGCAGCGCGAGTCCCACTATGAATGTCACACATAACACCTACCGCTAGAGGGAGCAAGTTCCCTTTTAGCTATCATTTAAACAGGCAAACATTCTACTCCATTACACTAGGGTGTTCTAGGTGGTTGCTAGGGTGTTCTGGATGGTTGCCAGGGTGTCCTGGGTGGTTGTTAGGATGTTCTGGGTGGTTGCTAGGGTGTTCTAGGTGGTTGCTAGGTTGTTCTGGGTAATTACTAGGATGCTATGTGTGGTTGCAAGGATGTTCTGGGTGGTTGCTAGGATGTTCTGGGTGGTTGTTAGGATGTTCTGGGTGGTTGCTAGGATGTTCTGGGTGGTTGTTAGGATGTTCTGGGTGGTTGCTAGGATGTTCTGGGTGGTTGTTAGGATGTTCTGGGTGGTTGCTAGGATGTTCTGGGTGGTTGTTAGGATGTTCTGGGTGGTTGCTAGGATGTTCTGGGTGGTTGCTAGGATGTTCTGGGTGGTTGCTAGGGTGTTCTGGGTGGTTACTAGAGTGTGGCTAAGTGATATGGGGTTGTTGCATAAGATAAGATCAGATAAGATAGAACTTTATTAATCCCGTGGCAGGTTGCATAGCAATACAGTACAATAAAACAATGGAGAAATCATAAAACAATAGAGAAATCAGAAATCAGGAGCATGGGGTCAGAGCAAGCCCTGTGTGAAAGGTGAGAGGTCTTACAATGTCTGCCTTCCATAGAAGATTGAGTAGTAAGTTTAAGTTAGTAAGTAAAGTTACAATTATTGTTCTAGCATAAAGTATGAGGGAGAGGGTTGGGGTTAGGGTTAGGGTTAGATGACTAGGGAGGTTAAACGGAAATAATATGAACAGAAAGAAGTATTTCCTCTTTGACATTGTATATCCTGAATGCGTCTTCCATGAGTGCTACAGTATATCCATTGCATAATATACAGAACAGGAGCAAAGCATTTGGCTTGGTCATGGGAAGACATGACATTTACTTAGCCGCAAGCGACTAGAATCCGAATAGTGTCAAAAGTATTGTTGCCGTGCATCACCATATCTGAATGTGTGAAAACATTTTTGTATGAATACATTCAAATGTGTGAATGCGCAAAAAAGTTAATACAAATGTTTGACTATGTACAAAATAACTGAACAAATAAATCCATCGGGAGATCTGTAGCTGTGCGGGACATTTAGTGAACGCATGAAACCCATTAGTGGCGCTGTTCCTACTGGCCTGATCAGCTCACACTGGCGCCATCTAGTGGCCAACAACTGCGCCAACAACTGCGCCAACAACTACAGGCACGCTTTCACTTTCAAACTGAAGTCAGGGCAGCAGATTGATACAAAAACAATCCGAAAGAAAGATCATATTTAATGCAATTTAGTTGTTGCATTATTTGTAATGGACGACAAGGGACAATCACGCATCTGTGGCAAATGGTAAGATAAATTCCTTGAAAGTTACATTCTCTTATGACATGGGACAAATAATATGACATAGGGCTAATAATACATAGTGAAACATTACCTGAACACACATTGCCTTGTCGGATATCTGACGTTCATACGTTATCGAATACAAAATGATCCACTTCGGTAGGAAGGAAATATAACGATCAACACAGTAGCCTATAGGGTTATATTTTGAACTTTGAATCAAAGATGTGAAACCTCGGCTACTTCTCCAAAGTAAAAGAAACGCCTAACCATCAGAATAACACTTCCCCATCCCAGCCACAAGGAGGTAGCAATGGACAACTTTGCCCTCCATGAGTCACACTGCCGTCGTTTCTTGTCCGTGTGTCCTGAGTGCGATGAGACGGTTCCCAGGGAGCACCTGGAGCAGCACCGGCTGGACGAGCACACTCAGGTACACTCACACGTGTGCACAACACATACTGGACACGTGAGAAGAAGTTTAGGCTCAGATTCAAACTTAAGCTTTGCCATTCATCACCATTTAACCCTTTTCTACTTTTCATGCATTCGTGTACATAATGTGTCTATGAGTTTATATAGGTACAGTACATGAGAGTTTCAATGTAAGACAAGAGTATTTGTTAGAAGTCTACAACATGCACCTGGAACTGTTGATGTAAACTGGATTATACATTTTCCCAATAAAGTGCCTTAGTTCTGGTTGTACATACCAACTCACACATTATATTACACAATTCTAATATTATTACATATTATATATAAATATAAGGAAATAGTATAGGCCTATAAGCAGTGCATCTTACACAGACATAACTAAGCTGTTTCATACTTTAGGTAGACAAAAGTCAATGTAATATGCAATGTATTATTTATAAAGCAAAAGCATTTATTATCAGACAAAGGATACAAGGGTGTGGTTAATACTGTGTCACTTAATGGATCTCCCTTGTGCGCAGTCGCACACGCAGTAAGGCAGCTACCAGGCAAGTATGGTGGCTGCTATAGAACTGCGAATACTGCGATTGCTTTACATAAAGTAAATTGATACTGCTATTGATTTTCCTATTATTCCGGTGAGGCGATGGAATTAATTTGGCATGTCATTAGTGGTCTACGTATCCATAGCCTGATGGTCCTACATCCTACATTTCTATTTTATTTCATTTCATAATTCAGACTGAAGTTTCTTCTTCTTACTTTTAGCAATGTGTCACTGTGTTGATTTCTGTTGCTTGCTATGGTCCCACAAATTCTGTCAGCATATTCTTTTACAATGTATAATGTCAGGCAGAGAGCTGAGAGGATGGGCATTTAGGGACTTGAACCAAGAAAATGTATCCATGCTTAATGACTGTGAACTCCATAGGTCAACTGCTCTGAGTGCAACCAACTCATGGAGCGTCGCTTTCTGACAGATCACAAGGCAAGAGGACTGTTATCAAGAATAAGAGGAGTATTTCCTCAACCTACATATGCAATTATTTAACCATACACAAAAAAGTACAATCTGATTGATTAACTGCATTAATTCCTGTCCCAAATCCTTCAATCTATTGTGTTACACAATACCGTAACAAGTTATAATAAAAACATATAATTCGGAATTTGGGTCGACCTATTGCAACAAAATGGCAGATTTGGAAAAAATGTGGGATTTTATCCACATGATATACGTATTATACTGTATATTCTCATGTTGATTCGTAATGTATCCATTTATTTTATGAAATAAATATAATGTATCACCTTCTGTACTGCAGCTTTTTAAAACAAGGGGAAAAAGCTACATTTTAGCTGTACATAGTGATTGTCTATAGGACTGTCAATGACATCATCATTATCATCATCATCATCATCATCATAATGACATTCCCTCTCAGCTCCAGGAGTGTGTGGCACGGCTGCTGAGCTGTGAGTTCTGTCAGCTGGAGTTGCCTTGCAGTGAGCTGCAGCAGCATGAGTGGGCGTGCGGCAGCCGCACCGACCGCTGCAGCGTCTGCCACCGCTACATCCTGCTGAGAGACTTGGACCAGCACACCAGCACCTGCTCCACTGCTGCTGCCGTGGGGCCTCGTCCTCCTCAAACCACCGACATGGCGCCGGTCAAGAGTGAAGGTTAGTGGAAGGAACACCTCCTCTGATGTTGCAGATGCCATTTGCAAAGAAACTGAACTGCTGCAGTTACCTGTATTTCACATAAGGGGGAGCAGTGTATGCCATTTTCCCAACTATATGGACTGTGCCTTTAAAAAATGCTTTGAGATTTTAGTTCATTCTGGGGAAGGCCTTATGTCTGTGGGCAGGGCCGCCCTGTAAACATCTGTTAGATTCATTTTCAATAAGCGGAGGACAGGTGTAGTGGCTTCTATCTTAACAAAACCAACTTTGAGCCATTGCCCTAGCAGGAGTGGGAACCAGTTTCCGACGCAGCCAATAATTCAATAATATCAGCCAATGATTCAAGATCAAGATTCAAGAAGTTTATTCATCACATACACATACAGGATATGCAGTGAAATGAAAAATAGCGATGCTCAGAAGAATGTGCAAAAGAGTAATACATATAACACAAATTGGAGGGATCAGAATCGGAATATTCAATATCTATCACAATAAGAGGTTATGTATGCAATAGCATGTATTTAATCTAATCCAGAAGTGGTGTGCTTTAATCTTTCTGAATTTGTTTCCAGTGATTTGTATTGGATGTATGGGCTTCTTCCCAGCTGAATATATGGCGGAACACCAGGTATGTAATCTGTTAAATGTAAACAAACATCGAACGGCATGTGTGTGTGCCGGGGGGAGAATCAGAACCACATCAAATAGTCAGGGTGGGAACCTGTGTTGTACCGCAAAATAAAATGTACAATATATGTCAGCAGGACATGAATGGACAATACACAATCTGTACATTTCTGTATAGCTATAGATTGGTATAATTTATCATGGATAATCGAATCAAAACATTCCTTGTATCGTTTTATACACAATACTTATAGAGTGTGAAATAAGTGTGAGACTCTTAATTTATGGCCCCGGCCCAATACTTCAGCTGGGCTGTGCCCTCGCTTGGAGGAGGATCTCACAAGAGGAGGAGGAGGAGGAGGAGGAGGAGGAGGAGAGGAGGAGGAGGAAGGAGCTAGTGCCCGCAAGGTGCCCCAGGAGGAGGAGGAGGAGGAGGAGGAGGAGGAAGGAGCTAGTGCCCTCAAGATGCCCCAGGAGGAGGAGGAGGAGGAGGAGGAAGAAGAAGAAGGAGTTAGTGCCCTCAAGCTGTCCCGGGGGAAAGGAGACCCTGACTGGGTTCTCCCCTGCTCCTACTGTCAGCTGGTCCTCCCACAGGTTACGCTTCGCTGGCATGAGGTAACCAGAACACCTCATAAATTCAATCTTGCACAAATTAGAGTCTGGTACTTATGCACATAGACATATAGTTTGTGTATTGACACATTTTACTCTATATTACTTTTTATGTTGCTATCTTCCTGAAGAGTTATTATTTTGTGTCTATAAGTATGTTTATAAAGTATAATATAGAGGTACTATACCTTAATATATTACCTGTATAGATTGTGATGTAATATTCTTTTCCCTCCCCCCCCCCCCGTTCACTTTCAGCCGAAATGTAAAATCCATCTCAGCATGAAGCAAAGCTGCACTGTACAATTTGCACAAGAATGCAATGGAGGACATTAAAAGATGTAAACAGGAACTAATGTAAACAGAGACCCCAACAAATAGTTTAGAATTTATATTTAGAAAGATGATTTATTGATGTTCAGCTACTCCCATCTCCAATCTGCCATCTCATTAGAATCCAAAGTTGTCATCAAAATATATGCTTATATCATTATTGTGTAAAAAACTGACAGATTTATAAAACACAACCTGATATAGTCCAGGGTTTGGGACTGACTCACTTTTTGTGTTTACTTTATGGTTATAGCTTGGTTTAGTAGTTATGAACATTGATTGACAGTGTGTCAGAATGTTCAAAATGGATGAAATGGTCAATTAAAACTCTTTTTTATTATTATATGTGTGGGTGTGTCGCCGATAGTCATTGTTATTTTCATACATTCACTGCCTCAGTGGGCTGGGCGTTGGGGCTGGGCGTCCCACGCTAGAGCCCCAGATGATTAATGAATAGCCATGGATCTTTTCTTTTTCATTCTGATCACACATTTATCCCCTCGAAAATAATATATTGCTGATCAAAAACACAAACATGTTTGAGTCATAAAAAATTGCTGTTCTCTTACTTCCCCGGAGAGATAAATATAAAAACATGACAAAAATAATTTGACATGGCAATATCCAAAACATATGTAAGGGAAACAGATATCCTTCGGTGGGAAGTCCCTCCCTCATTATTTTCTCTCACCACTAAACCCATGTAACTGAAGGTCATCTCTCTGTCCGAAACCTGCTAGAAATGTCCACCCTCTCTATCTCCAATACACACACACACTTGAAGCACCTCATTCCAGGCCTTCCGTTGTGAGATGAGAACACCTGGGGACCATGTCGGTTACGTGTCTGAACTTCCCGCAAGATGTATAGGGGTCCCCAAGGTGGTACCATGTATTATATATATACACAACCTTTCCAAACCATTGAAAATTGCCTCTAGCAGTCATTTTGTGCTATGAAAATGAATAATATAGAAACTGTAGGATGGCGTTTCATTTTTATTGATAATTATTTCAAGGATGTGACAGAGCTCTCACAACAAACACCTATTTCCTGCATTATCCTTAACAACAACAATACAAATCCACCAACTATGCTTCAGGTGTTGTCTTGGGCCCTCTGTGTCCTATCAGAAGTGGTGGATAACCGTGGGCTCTCGGTGCTGGCCACAGAGCACCTCATCCACATACAGAGAGCTGGCCTTCACCTCCATATTCTTCTCCAGTTCAAGCTGGCAGCGGACCAGGCTCTGTTGGACCACGACCGACAGGTCGGCTGCTTTGCGCATCCTGGTGGGTGGGGGGTACAGTTAACTGTAAGCAACCTCTGGAATATTTGTAAGTTAAGCAGAGGCTCTTATACAGATCATTAGTGAGTGGGTATAGGACTTGCACAAGGATGCCTATAGGTTAGGCCGGGTGGACATTGGGGATCAATCATCAGTTGATTGATCTCTGCAGCTTCAATAGCCACAGGTGGCTTCTCATTGCTGCTGTTGCCCAGTTTCCCAAATCTTTGATCTGAACTGGTCTCTAATAGTCAGAAGAAGGCGTGCTGCTCACTTGTTGATGTGAGCAGTGAGCTCCTGGACTTCGGCCAGCAGGCGGGACTGTGCGGGGTCATAGCACAGCTCTGCTCCGGGCCTCTGTGTGCGTGCAGACAGCCGGGCCTGGGCCACGCTCAGCGGGATCAACTTCTCAGCCACCGCCACTTCCAGGGCCTCCATGTTCCTCTTCTGGCTGGTTAACTCACACTGGACCTGTGTCACATAGTGAGGGTGTTGGGGGGCGGGGGGCAGAATCAGAACTGCAGAGTCACCTAGACAAGTTTTCAACACTGTAGTGGCGCTATGATAACGCTATATGGGCACATGTGATTCACAGACAATATGGATTCCCCAAATCTATCAGTGAAGAGGGGCCCTGGTCATCCAGAACAGATATAACAGAGCATTTCACTCACCAAAAACTGACGGATGGCTATGGCCTTATTACACTAATTGTAGGTCTTAAATGTTATCTACAGCCCCTTTAAAACTGGTTTTGTCTTTATTTAATTGACTTTGGTAGTTTGTTCTTCTACCACTCCAACTGGGTGACAGGGGCTCTGTTCCGAGTTGGTCCACTTACACTGCCCTACACAAGTACTACCATCTTGTTGTGTTCAATATGTTGTACCCATAATGCACCATAAAGGAAGTGCACAAATAGTGTATACTTATTTCTGCACTATATCCCATGACACATGGCAGTTTTCATTGTCATGGGATTCATCCAATAGAGATGGTTCAGTACATATGGGTTCTTTGTGTAAATGAGCTGTCACAGGTGTCTATAGGGAATGAGGCAAGTGAGCCAATTCAAACACAGCCTCAGTGTAAAGGGGGCATGGCCCTGGTCCAAGTACCCCGGCCAGGTGCTCCTCCATCTGGGCCTTGGCCGTCTTGGTCTCCTGAATCTTCCGCTGGAAAGCGGAGGCGGTGGCCCGCAGCTGGCTGCGCATGTCACAGGCCGTCTGCTCCAGGAGAGAGTCCACCAGGGCCCGCAGAGACGCAGAGTTGGCCTTCTCCTGCTCCGCACGGCTGATGTTGATGCCTGACAGCCCCTCCCACTCCTCCGGACTCACTGCCATTCTGGCCACACAGACAGACAGACAGACACAGTGAGAGACAGACAGACACAGAGAGAGAGAGAGAGAGACAGCAGTAAAGAAGTGCTGCAAGTAAGTGGAGTAACTAAATTGTTTACATGGAGATATGTTTGTGCATTTTGGTTGAAAGAGCAAGTTCAAAACAGGCCGATTGCAAGGCCTCTGGTGTCGCTGCTGCTTGCAGCACATCCGCTCATCCAAACAGCCAAAACCACTCATCCAAACAACTTCACACTCCAGTCCACCCTGCACTTCCTTGGGTCCTCTGCTATACAGCTGTCAAGTGTGTAGTTGAGAAAATCTAAAGGACATACATACAAACATAATACATACATACCTAGCATCACATTGAGTTGCTTGTTTTAGTAAAGACAAAGAAACACATTTAGCATGGGGCACCCCCCTCCTGGGTGACTATGAACTAATCACAGCCTCCTCCTGAACGGCTCTGCCATAAGCTGCCGCTGGAGACACACTGAAGTGCTCTATATCTCTCCAACTTAAAAACAAAACAGTCAACGGCACAAGCTGCTATTGACATTACTGCTATATATATACATTGCTATTGACTATACTCATACGACAAAATAAGGAGGGGGCAAGCACAACAGACATGTGAGGTGCAAAATAAGATTTTCCCTGTTTCTGATATTGTGATGTGACCCTGACAAACAGCCTGTGTCAGGGTCAGAGGGGAGTGAGACTGGTCCTTTTAACCAGCCAATTAGTTACCAATTGTGTAATGAATACACTGAAATCGAGCCCCGATCATACTTGTGGTGTGTACAGATGTAGTGGTATCCTATACCTCTCCCACTCTGGAGGAGTTTCTTTCCTGCAGTGCCCTCATAGATACAGTATATAGATGTAGATACTGCATTGGCATCTACTGTTCATTGGAGCGATGAGTCAACGTGGCCGCCCTATCGGTCAGAGGAAGCCACGCCTCCCAATGCATGTATGTATCGAGGCAGGAGGTCTATCCGCAGTTAAAATCATCATAATGATTTTTAATAGGTTTGGCTTCTTACAAAAGCCAGACATGTATTTATGATACGTGATACATTTAATTAGTAAAACATTCTAAAACTAGTTCTCACTTGTGAAATGCTATTCCCTGTTGCTCAGTTTTGGCATTTATTTCTTTGGAACATCAAAAAGCAGGTTCTGGCCGGTCCGAAACCCGGTCAGAACTCCAAAGCAAGATGCTAGCGGCAGAGACAAATCTCTCAGTCTGGATTCTGTATCTACTTGTATATATCTATGCAGTACCCCACAGAGCTATCAATAAAGTTGAGTTGAGTGTCCTGCAAGAGTGTGCCCATATCTACTCCTGGCCTGAACCCACACAGAACACAGCACACATAGTTCACCTGGGGGTAGGGCGGAGCAGGAGCTCTTTGGGCCTGTGCTCAGGGTTGAGGGAGTGGTTGGTCATCAGCGTGCACGAGTCATCGATGCTCTTTGCCTGAAACTTGTCCTTCAGATCCTTCTCCAAGTGGTACTTAGCCGAACGGTTCAGTCTGTCACACACACACACACACACACACACACCATTTCTCAGATTTTTGGGAGTGCCACGGACATTAACAACCATAACGCTACTGGTAGCCTACTAATCGATGCTGATATCCAACCAGCCATTTTAGCCAAGTGACAGCATGAAGCAAAGCACCATCAATACATAGTGTGAACAGAAATTGACATCACTTTGCACGATTGAGCCAATCAGAAACAAGCACAGCTCCCCAGTGGTGATTCTGATTCTCAGAGTTTAGTTACTCTACATGAGTTGCTGTGGCCCGACCTCATACCGTATCTGTTCCACAATCTGCTCCAGTGTGCGCTGCAACAGGGAGGCCACGCCCTCAAATACCTCCACCTCCCGCAGCAGCTCTTTCTCCACCTCATCGCATGCCTGCTCCACCGGGGCACGCTTGGTTCTGTGGGGAGACGCAAGGCAGGAAAAGGTAAAGAAAAAACGTCGGCAGTAGCTCAGGAGGTAAGAGCAGTTGTCTGGCAACAGGAAGGTTGCTGGTTCGATCCCCGGGCTCTGCCTAGCTAAGTGTTGAGGTGTCCCTGAGCAAGACACAACCTAACCCTAACTGCTCCTGATGTGTTGGTTGTTACCTTGAATGGTGTGAATGTCAGGCAACTGTGAAGAGCTTTGGATAAAAGCACTGTACAAATGTAATCCATTTAGCATCAGGAACCGGCCCTCCGGGGTCGCTATGGACTAATCACAGCTAACTCCTGAGCACTTCTTGGGGAGCCAGACCATCCAATCATTCACCATCATTTGGTTCAGCTCAGCAATAAGAGCGGTTTCTTTCAGCTCCCAAACTGCTTTTTGTTTCTTAACGTTTTCCTACAAAATGTGTTCATGTTTGTTGCTGGGTGCCTATTTAATGTGATGATGAATTGTATTACAGTCTTTGTATATGCTGGAAGTGGTGGAAGAAGTACTCAGATCTTTTAAAGAATTACTACTTTAAAAGTCTTCATGTATATTTGATATATTACTTTACATACTGCTGGGTAGCTTGTGAATTACCCCTTGGAGACCAATAAAGCCATATTGATATAACAACATCATACATTTATTGATTAATTATCTGCAGTAATTAGTAACTAAAACCGTCAGATAAATGTAGATAAGTAATTTAGTACAATATTTGCCTCTGAGATGTAGTAGAGTAGAAGTATAATGTAGCAGAAAATAGAAATACTCAAGTAAAGTACCTCATACTGTATGTGCACTTGTACATAGTACTTGAGCAAATGCGTGAGTAGTTATTTTCCACCACTGATGCTGGATAGTATTTAATTTTGTTGGATAAAATGATACATGTCATGGCTGGACATAAGGCTACAGTAATGACACGTCTGAAGGTTAATGTTGGACCTTGCGTCCGTCCATCCCAGACTTGGTCACCTCTCGTGCAGGCAGAGTCGGGCGACCCTCAGAGGATCCCAGCAGGCCTCCAGCGCTCTCTCCACCCGAGTCTTGAAGGCCACCAGGGCATCAATCTCCTCAAGGACTTCCTCTAGCCTCCGCTCCAGCTCTTCCCTCAGGAACTGGATATCTCGGACACGCTGTTCTGAATAGTGTGAAGATGTACAGTATGTACGTATTACCAATACATAGCATCATCAAGCACACAAGTACGTCCAGTACTTAGCTCGTGACATGTACAGCTGAACATACCTCAGGGGAAAGCAAGGCTACTCTATCGCATTCAAACTTCATTCCAATTATTATTTTACAAATAACAATATGGAACAAATAAATACAGAAAGAAATTAATAGGAAACTGGATAAATGTACAAAACATTTAAAAGAAAACAATATAAATTAATGCAAAAATAAACAAATACAATTTAAATATGCATTATTCGATTTCTCTGGATATTTTTTGATTTTCAAATGTACCACATGTATTTATTTATGTATTTCTATTTTTTTATTCATTTTTTAATTTTTTAATGTTGGCAGTTTCGGTTCAATTTCTCATATTGAAACGATATCAGTATTGTGCTCATTCTGTGTTGTTTTTACCGAGTCTCTGTTTGCAGTCCTGCTGCACGCGTTGTGATGTCTTGTCCACCTCGGCCAGGAGTCTCCTGCTGTCTGCGCTCAGACGTTCCGAGCGGATCCGCGTCGCCTCGACGTCCACGGGGTTGGGCCCGCCGACCTTCCGCCACCGCAGGGGCCCCTCCATGCGAGATATCGTCCCGCTATAGTAGTGGTGGTCATGGTCAATACTGTCTGCCAATGTTGAGGCCAATGTATACTTCTGCGTTGAATCTACGCCGTAGTAGATTCAACGTAGGGTAGGGCCTACCCAAGTGGCCTAAACAAGTGGCCTTACCCAAATGGCCTACCCAAGTGGCCTACCCATATGACCCGACCCAAGGTACGTCGTAGATTCGACTCAGAAGTATAAATTGGCGTCTGGACATTATTGATACAGTATGCTAAGCCTGCCATACAGTTCGTTATAATAGCGCACATAGGGTTACCTAAACTGAAATAATTACACTATAACTACTATCGAGGCAGATGATTAGAGAGGTCAGGAGAAATATCAAAATATAATTTCAACGTACGAATTAGTAAATGACCAATGAAGGTGTGAAGGTATGTTCTCCATACCTCATAGTCGTGTTGCCTCCGTGTCTTACTGCAAACTCTCAACCCTCAACCCTCTCATCCTAGAGTCGCTGTAAGCAGGCGCGGCTCCGGCAGGTTGCCATGTAAACACACGGTTGCTAGGACGACGAGACGTTGTCTTGTTTGTGTCTTTGACCATCTCTCTGTGGTATTTACACAAAGCTTTACAACTTTTATCAAGTATTATTTTCGATGGAGAAGCCTTTAGTAAGCATTTCTTTATAAGACAAATTCATGAGTTGTGGCGCGAAAAAGCTGTAATAATGTTTATTATATACTCTGAATTGTATTAATTTGGGGAAATACGCGGATTAATTTATGTACTTATAAATTTCAATTCGGTTTAATGATGCGACAGCAAAGACGTAACTAAGGACCCGAGTCGTGTAGGAAATACATATATTTAATTATATTTATATTTTCTTCATTTTGCGAGGAACTCTACAAAGGGCTCCCTACACAGGCAGTAGGCTAAGTAGCAGGACATGCGGTTGTAACATCACTTTTTTCACATTATAGATAAGATTTGGACGTTTAAATAAACATCATACAAATGATTTCACACTTAAGTATTTATTTGTTTTGCAAAATAATAATACAGCTTTGCGTTTCCTTACAGTGTATGCAGTAGCTACAGTACATTCAACTCATAATATACATTAACAAATCATAAAGTATACTGTACGTGAGGGGACTGCAGCAAAACAAAAAGGACACCTAGTGATTGACTCAAACACATTTCTATATAGCCTACTGTAGGTGAAAGTGTGCATATAGTTTACATGAAATAAAAATGTGCTCAATGCAAATAAGTTATACATAGCATTGATAAAACTGTTTTCAGCAGCAATGCATTAAAATGTAAACAATTTTAGATAGGCACTTGCTGAATCCAATTTTCTTATTTATTTCCTTCTTAACATTTACAGTACATCGTTGGTATCATCCTACGTGAAATACTCAGTAATCATCATAGAAGAGTGCAATATTCCTTTACTTTCAACAACTACTTGGTGGAATTAATTATTAGAATCCGAAGGGAGGAAAAACAATTGGACTGAGACGTGGTAAGCGGGCATATCTAAACTTCCAGATTGCAGAATCTTATAAATACAAACTGAGACAAAAATTGGGAAGGCATTTCATGAAAGATTATTTGACATTAAATCAGATAAATGCATTGAAGTAACTTCAGTCAAAGGCATTTACACACAGATGAGAGGGCGCCACCAGGTTGCTCACCTTGTGAGACCATTGCGATCTCACCAGTTCACATTCAGTTCCTCTCACAAACTTGAACGCCTGAATGGTCTCATGAGGCTACAAGATTGCATCAATTAAAAACAATGACTGCATTAAGAAATTAAATTAAAAGACGACATTAAAAATGTTTGTCATAAAAGTCATGCCCTCTGAATATCCGAGGTTTGTGATCATAATTTAAAAAAGAAACTACGCCAACCTTGGCTTTGCAATACAACAAAGAGCTCTATTGACTTAATCAAGAACGTTCCACATTACACCACGGATAGCCAACCACAGCATAACAGCAGCTACCTTCATCACTTCCCTTCAACCTCCTCTCACACACATTAGAAAACGTAAGGCAATGTCCACTTCCTACTTGGCAGTTTGAAAGGATCATTATCAGAGAATATCAACAACTGTCTGAATAAGATAATTTCGTTATCTGCATTATTTCTTTCAATAGGAATACATATGAAATATGATGAGTTAAGCTGGGCTCAGAGGACCTGATCCTTCCTGTTTAAAATACATCTCTGCTGGGGCTCCCCGTTGGCTCACCGGGTTAAGGCGCGTACCATAAGGCTAATCCTCGCAGCGGCGCGGGTTCGAATCCGGCTCGTGCCCTTTGCTGCATGTCTTCCCCTCTCTCTCCCACCTTTCCTGTCCACATACTGTCCTCTACAATAAAGCTGAAAAAATGCCCTCCAAATTTTTTTTTTAATACATCTCTGCAACATGTTAATATGGACTGGCTTCATAGCAGGGTCAAAGTAGTCACCAGTGGTCACTGCAGTACAAAGGAACCTTAGTAGGAAACTACCCTATTGTGGGATTTTAAAACATGAAATGAGATCCATCTCTCAACACTGTGCTACAATAAACATGTTTGGGACGGGCTGTGAACTCTATTTTAGACCTATGGTCCTAGAAGCAGCATGTGGCTCCTGCTTTGGTTTAGAGGGGCGGTTGAACAGAAGACTGATGCGCTCTACAAGAACTGTGAACCATCCTTGATGTCCTGCAACGTTACGCTCAGGCCATGTTGCTCACGTAACAGTCGTCCGGGCCCCCGTTATGATGCTAAGGTCTTGTCCGGCCCTTGTCCAGCCATGTTCTCGGACACCAGGCCTTCTTCTATGGCTACCTTGGACACGTGGACCTAAAATAAATATTATGGGGGGAACAGTAATGTGTCTTACCATTGTAACCCTTGGCACCATGCAGAAGGTTGCCCACAGGCCAAGATTAGCGTACTTATATATATACACTGTACATATATTTTTTCCCAATACATACAGTATATATATATTTTTTCTTCTAATTATCTGCCATGTCACAAGAGTTTCACTGTTCAGAATGGCCCTGTGTTGTGAAGTTCATGTGACAATAAAACTCTTTTCCTCTGACTTACCAAACCAGTAAAACCAGTTTCTTGCCAAGTAGAATACTTGGTTGAAAACATAATGTTTTACATTGAATCCTCTCCAAGGGAAGGACCACACCGGCATAATCTTGAATATATTATAATATTGTATAATACATCATAAAAATGTATTTAGTTTAGCCATCGGAACGAGGAAAAGAGCAGAACAAAGATGGGCTAGTTGGATCGGGCATTTATACATAGTCAGTATTGTTCTATACAGGAGGTCAGGCCTACTCAAGACAGTCATTAGCAAGTGTTCACTGAAAAACATATGGAATACAATGGCTTAAATTGGCCAATTGTATGCATCTTTTCTACTGCACCTTGAATGGCTCACTGATTCCGATGATGCATTGGAGAGCGCTGCTGTAGTAGCACAGGACACACTCTCCTCCCAACACGGGGATGTTGAACTTGCTGATGTAGACCTAGAGGATCACACAGGACCAGCACTTAGAGAGTGAGCACCGCAGGAGGCTGACCACACTAAATTAAGTTTTGAAGTTTATCCATGTGATCCATACATTCACCCATGTTAGTTATAGCTAGCAAGCATCGTCTGCTCTATACAGTACTATAATTAGCTGCAGCATATTGGCCCGTTGCACACTCAAGCATTCATCATGACAGTGTGGAAGGGTTCACTGGTTTTTGGCTAAGCAGCAATCTGATGAGAAACAAGTACTACCTGGCTTCACTGTCTACAATCAATACAGTGTGAGGTGCTCTGAGAGTGGATATACAGTATGTAGAGTGGATGAAATCCAAGAATTCAAGGGAATGCAGCATCTCCTCATCTATTACAATGCAATTCAATTCACGTTTCCATTCCATCAACAATTCCATTTTGCCATATTCATTCACACATTTCCTGTGGCGTTAAAAGGGAAATATGGTCATTTTTGGGTGTATGTTTATGGTAATGAGCTAAGACGAGCATGACGATTTAGAACGACATTATGGTATTTATCAAGGGAAATCCCATCCACACATATAAACTTTCTAACAAACTCTCTGTATTTATGATAGGATTTTTAGCTTTTTCTACAAACTATAAATGAGGGCCACACACATTAGCCAACAAGGAACATCCCTCCGGTCGGCACGCACCTGCACCAGCTCCTCGGTGAAGGCCACCTCGTCATCCTTGACCCAGGTGTAGGTGATGTAGTCGGACATGCTGGAGAAGCCCACCTGGGGAGCACATTCAATACAAAACAATCACATAAGGGAAACACATCTCGTCTTTCCAACATTCAAGGAGAGTCCCTGATGACAGCAAGTCGCTGTGTGACCTTGAAGAGTCCGATCCAGTCCCAGGCGCTGGAGGGGAAGGGCTGCTGGGGGCAGTACGCCACGACCACGTCCATGTCGGCGCTCCAGTCTCCCTCAGGGTACAGCCGCACCAGAGGGCTCTCCTGCTGTTTCCTCAGCTGGGGACAGAGAGGGACACGGCTTTAGAAGACATGTACCCTTGAGCCTTCCTTAAAGGGGCCCTATTATAGCACCAGGTGTGAGCGTGATTAGCCATTAGAGTATTTGTCACTTTTATGAAAAAATGTGTTAAGGAGCTAACGTGGCTATCTTAGTAAACAAAGCACAGATACGCAAATAAGCATCGCGTCATCTATCTAGCTATCTAGACCCAGTGGCATCCAGCGCCACGCCAGCACATTTCAATGTTTATAACCCCGTGTTGAATCCATATAACTAACAGAACTTAAAGGAATGGGTTTATGTATTATTATTATTTTGATGTATGTCTTAATTTTAGGTCATATATATGTAAACCTGTTTTTTAAGCAATTTGAAATTTGTGTATACAGCGCCATCTCTTGGCTGTAATTGGAACTAGACAACTAGATAACTAGACAACAAAAAAAAGCACTACTTAGTCCGGAAACTATGGTACAAGCCTGTTTCAAAATTGTGATGTGACTAAAAAGTGTCTTTGTGACATCGTGACATCACAAGTGGGAGTGTCCACCTAGATGTATGATGGATAGATAAGCCTACCAGGTGGCTGACATGATTGAAATGTCCTGTAATGGCTAATCATGCTCACACCTGGTGGTATAATAGGGCCCATTTAAAATTGTCAAAATATGCATGACTTGTTAGCGTTATAAATGGGAAATTAGAAAATGGGAATGCCTGTTAAAGAGCGTTTTCTCTGCCATTGAAGTAAACATTTTTAAAAAGTCAGAAACTTCATAAATGTATTTAAGAGTTTCTACATCTTTTAAAATGACTTGATGACTAAATATATTAGTATGTGGTACCAATCAAATAAAATAAATGTGAGATACATGAGAGAAAGAGTGACAAAATTGTGTCCCTGTAGCACACATATGGGAGCCTGGCACCCTCAGCTCACCTTCAGGGTGAACACGCCTACCACAGGCTTGTGGTCGCTGACGCTGTACGTCATGTCGCTGGTGTACGACTCCTGCCGGACCTCCAGAGGGAACTCCTCCTCCTCCAGGTTCTCCAGCCGGTCCTGGTCTTGGTCCTGGTCCTGGTTCTGGTCCCGGTCCTGCTTGGTCTCCCCCTGGGGCCGGAGCCTCCATAAGATCCTGTCTGTCCAGGCTGGCTTGCGTTTCTTACCGCTGGAGCAGCAGAGTACAGAGCATTATAATATATATTATATGTAGAAATATACTCCGATGGGGTTACTGACCGATGATACTATAGAGTACTGTAGAGTATATTTATGTAGAAATATACATTGAAAACCTGTCGATATACTAGTCTGTATACAGACACATTTGTTGTATTTAATTTACACTAATATTTTTAGTTCTGGTTTGTTTATTTGTGAGGTGTAAACTTCTTCTCCGTAGTAGTCGTGTAGTAATAGTGTGTTTTGATTTCATGTCTGAGGAAATCCAAGATTACATCACATAACTAGCTGTACAGAAATGCAGAACAGCGTGCTAATATATTTGTAATAATGGGCCTACTGTATGTTCCAACACCGTGTGAGACCTTTGAATGCAGTTGATATTCCACACATCACGGTTGATATGTTACACAATGTGGCTCTTGTTTGTTTAAGTACGCCTGATATTATATTGATTGCTGTCTCTTGGACTTTGTCTTCCTCTCGGTTATTTAAACGCATTAATATTCATATGGTGCTTTTAACCATTGATGGTTTAATTTGGGCGGGTGATTTATGAAGGGAAAATTGCCTGTCGGTGTGCATATGCAGTTTTAGAAATCTGGAAATCTTTTGCCCCCATTTTCCACTTTTAGGATGGATCCTATGCAATAATTTATAAATGAGACCCCAGGACTAGAGTGGGACCAGCTCACACATCTCTCCTTGTGTGCATTGGAGGGGGATTACCGTTGGATCCAGGACACAGTGTTGTGTTTATATTCTCTGAATGAAGGCTGACGTATAGCAGGTGATATGCTAATCATAATAATAAACTATCTAGTGTTAGGATGGCAAGACATGGTTTAAATATTGGTAAATAATGACACAATGCCCATTGCATAAGCATTAGCCAAAGAACAATGCTATCACTAGCCACTAATTTAGCCTGCTGTGCAAATACCACAAATTAGCACAAAATTAGCTTGCCAAATAAATGTTCAGCAGAACATTTATTATTCATCATCAGTGGCAGAACTCATGAGTAGACAAAGAAAGCACATCAATGCGGCACACTATACAACTCCTATAAGAGTTGTATAGTGTTGTGCAACTTAAGCTCGTTAGAACAGGCAGGGTGTTAAAACATGAGGAGGGGGGGGTATATGTCTTGAGAGATCTTACTTAAGGCCAAACCATGTCCTGTATGGCCTGTGAAGTTGAACAAAAGAATACATGTAATAGGTTTATTAATAAGACAAGGGAGAAAGAAAGAAAGAAAGAAAGAAAGAAAGAAAGAGAGAGAGACATTTTAAAGTCTCTACCTGCTATCGTAGACATCAGAGTTGCGGTCAAACTTGTACGTGGGCTGGAAGTCCAGTGGGCCCTCCTCAAACTCTTGCAGGAGTGGCTCCTTCTTCTTCATCATGGTCAACTAAACACATGCACACGAACATGCACGCGAATGTACACACAGACACACACACGGTCATCACTTAATCACAACAGATTTAGCAGCATTGCAGCAAGACTAATCTCATTAGCACACAAGCTACTCAAAATGTTGCAAAACACGCTGACATGTAACAAAACAGAATACGCTTTATGTTACATGTGCTCTTCACACTTAATGGAGTCCCTATATGTTGTCCTTATAAGTTTGGCTACCTGGTCCATGCTCCAGAGCAGCTGGTAGGTTTGTTTGTCGATACAGGAGCGCACAAAGAGCATGCCATGGTCCTGAATGCGGAAGTTGAGATCGCCAAACCAGAAGACCAGCCTGTGGTGGGATCAGGGGAACAATGTGATTCACTGAAAAAACTTTACCGCCTTATGTAGGCTGGGCATGGCCATATGGAAAAATGTACTACTGCAATAATGATGGGTAATTTTACACAATAAACTTCATTACATGGAAGTATATGGAATTTTAAAGTATGGTATCAGACTAAAACACCTCACACCTCATGTTGGATCATTTTAAGAGCATATGTTCTCATCAGAATGAATTTAAAATATAAAACTGGGTACCACAAAGTCGATTACCCAGCACTACTCCTACGTGTCCAAGTGTTTGCACTACATGTAATCTTGCAGAAATAATGCTTAAGATGACTACAACAAACACTGAGACAACTACATCTCCCTGCTGACCTGTGTTCCAAGATGGACGGTGCCTTGGGTGAGTCGAAGGTCTGTGTGTCCAGGATGCGCTCAAACTCATCCACGCGCTCTGTGGCGTACTGCATGTGTGCTGCCAGGTGACAGTTGAGGAAACACAGCATGTGGCCATAGAAGGACAGGCGGATAGACACGCCCCCTTTGTTACCCTGAGAGAACAGGAAATCATCCTATTCAGTTTGATTGATTAGAACTTTGATTGATTTGATTACAACTCTAGATTAATTGACACATTATTCAGGAAACATTAGAAAATAATCTATCAAATCCATTGCAGACTTGACTTCAATCAAGTCAATGTCAAAAGTCAGTTTTATTGTCACATGTACATCATAACACAGGGACATTCTGAACAGTGAAATTATTGTGACATGACAGGTGACAGCACACAAAATAGTCAAAAAAATATATAAAATATATAGACATTGAAAAAAAACTACTACATATAGACACATATACATACATATATTGAGAACGGCACAACATACATAATAAAGATAACACAATATACATAATAAAGATAATAAATGTTATGTAATGAAAAGAAAAGAAAGAAAACACATCAGCTGTTCTAAAAATGTAGGAATGGGGAATATAGCCTATGAATCCAGAAGTATTGAATCTTAAGTATTATACATGTACAAGTAAGAAGTAGTTGAACAATATAAATATTATCAATGTTATAGATATAGGTACATGTAAAATGATCAATATGATCAATGAGATTGGTGTTGCTGGTTGAGAACCATGATGGCCTGAGGGAAAAAAGTCTGGTAGTCCATGTGTGGATGCTCCGGTAACGTCTACCAGACGGCAGCAGCATGAACAGTCCATGGCCTGGGTGGCTGTGGTCCTCAATGAGTTTCCATGCTTTCCTAAGGCATCGTGTGGTAGATGCTTTGCAAGGCTGGAAGATGGTAGCCGATGATGCGCTCCACTGTCTTCACCACCCGCTGGAGGGCCTTGTGATCAGCAGCGGAACAGCTGATGAACCAGGCAGTAATGCAACCAGAGAGGATGCTCTCAATGGTGTAAAAGTTTTTGCAGACATACCAAACATCTTGAGTCTCCTCAGAAAGTAAAGGCGCTTTTGGGCAGTTTTTACAGCCGAGTCTGCTTGCCTGGACCATGTGAGATCATCTTTGATGAACACACCAGGAGACTTTCAGAATCAGAATCAGAATTGCTTTATTCGCCAAGTAGTTTTCACATACGAGGAATTTGCTGTGGTTGTTGGTGCATACAGACAATATAATAGATAAGAGTTAAAAAGCATTAAAAAGCAAGTAGTGCAAAAACGACACATAAATATAAAATAAAGTAGAATAGTATGAATGGTATATACAATACAGAATGATTTCTGAATGATGGGATATTTACAATACAGAATGATGAGATATTTACAATACAAAAAGATTTTTTCAGAATATGGGACGGGTGTGGGCTGTGCGTTAATGTCATGTGTACTGTCTATGGAGGCGGGGTAAGAGTCTGTGTCAGTGGGGATCCCGGGCCTTGTTAATGAGGTTAACTGCAGATGGGAAGAAACTGTTTTTGTGGCGAGAGGTTTTGGTCCTGATGGACCGCAGCCTCCTGCCAGAGGGAAGTGTTTCAAACAGTTTGTGTCTGGGGTGAGAGGGGTCGGCTACAATCTTTCCCGCACGCCTCCGGGTCCTGGAGGCATACAGCTCCTGGAGAGATGGCAGATTGCAGCCAATAACCCTCTCTGCGGAGCGGATGATACGCTGCAGTCTGCCCTTGTCCTTGGCGGTGGCAGCAGCGTACCAGATGGTAATGGAGGAGGTGAGGATGACCATGATGGGAGTGTAGAAGTGCACCATCATCGTCTTTGGCAGGTTGAACTTCTTCAACTGCCGCAGGAAGAACATCCTCTGCTGGGATTTTTTTGTGATGGAGCTGATGTTCAGCTCCCACTTGAGGTCCTGGGAGATGATGGTTCCCAGGAAGCGGCAGGACTCCACAATATCGACTGGAGAGTCTCTCAGGGTGATGGGGGTGAGTGGGGCTGGGTTCTTTCTGAAATCTACAACTATCTCCACTGTCTTCACAGCGTTGAGCTCCAGGTTGTTCTGACTGCACCAAGTCGCCAGATGGTCGATCTCCCACCTGTAGGCGGACTCATCCTCACCAGAGATGAGTCCAATGATGGTGGTGTCGTCCGCGAACTTCAGGAGCTTGACAGACTGGTGACTGGAGGTGCAGCTGTTGGTATACAGGGAGAAGAGCAGAGGGGAAAGAACGCAGCCTTGGGGGGAACCGGTGCTGATGGTCCGGGAGTCAGACATGTGTTTTCCCAGCCTCACGTGCTGCCTCCTGTCAGACAGGAAGTCTGTGATCCACTTCAACTCCGTCGATGTGTATGGGGGCATGACCACCACCCGTCACTTCCTGAAGTCCATGATCATCTCCTTAGTCTTGCAGATGTTGAGAGGTTGTTGCCCTGGCACCTGACCTCCTCTCTGTAGGCGGTCTCATCACTGTTGGTAACTGAGGGGCTCCGGTGCTCAGGGTCAGTACAGAGGAGGTGAGACTGCCCATTCTCACCACCTGGGTTCTGCCCATCAGGAAGTCCAGGATCCAGTTGCAAAGTGAGGTGTTAAACCCCAGGCTCCAGGAAATGAGCTTAATGGGCACAATAGTGTTGAATGCTGAACTGTAATTTATGAATAGCATTCTCATGTATGTGTTTCCCTTATCCAGGTGGGAGAAAGCGATGTGAACTGTCAGGGCGATTGCGTCATCTGTAGATCTGGGACGGCATGCAAATGTAAGGGGGTCCAAGGTGTCAGGAAGGGTGGAGCAGATGAGGGTTCTGACTAGCGGCTCGAAGCACTTCATGATGATGGAGGTCAGTGCTACAGGGCGGTAGTCATTCAGGCAGGTGATGGAAGGTTTCTTCGGAACGGGGACAATGGTGGTCTGTTTGAAGCAGGTGAGGACTGCAGACTGGTACAGGGAGAGGTTGAACATAGAGGTGAATCCGCTAGCTGGTCCGGCCCTGGAGACTTCCGTGGGTTTATTCCTGTAAGAGCTCTCCTCACATCAGCTGTGGTTAGGGACAGAGTGCAGTCGTCCTGGTCATCAGCTAGCCTCGCTGTAGGAGTGGTGTTGCTCGCCTCAAACCGTGTGTAGAAGGTGTTGAGCTCATTGGGGAGAGAGGCAGCAGGCTGGGCATCGCTGCTATTTCTCCCTTTATAGTCTGTGATGACTCGCAATCCACACCACATGTGTCTGGGGTCAGAGCTATGGTAGGTAGACTCCAACTTGTCCCTGTAGGCTCTTTTTTGTATTTACTTCTATTCCTTCAAGCGGGTTTAATGGGTGGAGTCAATTTACCCTCCTGACAAGTAACCAAGCGGGTGACAGATGTTCGGTAGGTGTCTGGTGGATACATCCATCCCTCTCTACTTTACATTTTCACATCCTGTTTGTTGTCCATCACTTAAAGTGCTTTCGAACAAAATTGTATTTGATCATTATGATGTCATGGCATTTTTTTATCTTTGTAATCACCCAGTAGCCGAAGATGCCAGTGCGTGTGTATGTGGCCTGGATGTCTCTGATGAAGGGGACGTGGTCCAGTTTGGAGAAGACCAGTAGGAGCAGACCCTGCATTCTAATGGAGGACACCTGGGGAAAACACAGACAGAACCCTGTTCTTTATTGTGGTGGGCTGGACCGCACCCTGATAATACACCATTGAAACTTCAAGACAAGCCACTAATATAGGTCTGAACAATCAACCAAAATATAATTACATTTTACCATATTGCTCAGCCCTACACTAATGTGATTCAAAGTTAAATAAACAAACACATACATACTCACTGGAAGTATAGCAAATAGGCAGTTGTATTGGTAAGGATGGCAGGATGGATGGAGGTGGCAGGTGTAAGTGTGCATTGGAGAGGTCACTGGGTTTGTACCTTAAGGTATCCCAGTGGAGCCAATGTGGTCATGAACACATGACTCCACGCGTCGTCAAATGCAAGGTCAGACACGAACCGCACTGGACCAGAGTACACCTCCTGGAGACTATGCACACCCACACACACTTCATTTGTTTCCACATCACACTACAATAAGCCAATACTTCACAGCACATATTAATAGCACCCTACCCAATCACATAGAGGTCTGGTCTTCTGGGAGAGCTGAGATGGAGCAGGGAAGAGACGTCGTCCACAGGATCGGCCGTGGCTACGTTCCATGTGACCATGTGTAACCTGCAGGCAGGGAGGGCCACGCATATGTTCCTCTCAGTTGTCTGGGATAGATTTACCATCATACTCATCAACAGATAACATGAGTCTATGGTCTCATACATTGTGAAATGAATGCACGTGAGCGACAAATGTCTGTCGAGTATATACACACTACTACACACGGTGAAACACTCAGCTTGTTGTTTCAATTATACAGCAGGAAGAGTTTGATTCGAAGGGATGCTAAGCAGAGCGCAGGTATTGTGTGGCTACTGCCGGCAGCCTGACTCAACCGATAGAGACCAGTCACCCCTGCACCCTGCAGAAACACTATCAAATGGATATTTGACAAACAAGGAGATGCTTCGACCGTGGTCTGACAATAAGAAAAACTGAAATGAGCTGCTAATTAATATAAAATTTTTTTTAAAGCAATGACTAAATGCTGAAAGAGATGTGTAGGTAAAGATAGGTCATTTCAGAGTGACAAGCAAACAGTTAGGTATTATGCAAACAGGGCTATTACACCTTAGTAGCAGCAATTAGTGGGCTTGAGAACCAGCTCTCCAATGCATGAGGTCCGTCTCTGCCACGCCACAACAACAAACAAAACCACACAACGATCAAGAGTTCAGAAGTGGGGGGGTTAACAGAATGAGACTTGGCTGTGACCAATCATCCATCCAGCCATGTCCACCTGAAGCGGTCCTTCCTGGGCATGCCACACAGGAGGAAGGCCCCGTCCAACGCCCGGGACACCTTGAGGTGCAGCTCATCCCGGGGACCCAAGTCGTCTATGCAGGTCATCAGCTGGTGGAGCCGTTGTCGTAGAAGCAACTTGCTCGCCGTGGACTGTGAGGTGTTGCTGGCGAGGCTTCTCGAGCGGACGCGGGTGTCCGTCTCGCCAAACAGGCGGTTGATCTCCTCCATGAACAGTACGATGCACGAGTCTCAGGTGTGTGGGTCGTATGGGGAGTGAAAGTGTGTGAGCATCGAAGGTGTTGTTGCTCTTGTGAACCACTAAGCTACAAGCTCCAAGTTGTTAACTATTAAGGCCCACCATTTCCATGTGTGTACAGTCCTAATTCTAGATCTTGGCTGCTTCCAATAAAGCAAACACCCTAGTGGCGGGAGCGCCACTGTGTGCTTATAGAAATGGTCTCAATCTCCAGCCTCAACAAAGGCCACGTGACATAATTAACTAGGCCTATAATCAGTTTACACGAAGAAACATTCCTCTGGCTCAAAGTGGAGATATTGGGAGTTGGGAAATGAAACAGTGCGCTGGCAGCAAGCCCACACCTAAACACCCGACCCTCGTCATTCTGATCTCTCCTGGAGCGGGTTATTGGGAAAGGTGATCGCCATGATCAAACGCGGGCTCATGTATAGAGTAGCAGAGCAGTGCTTAGTCCAGCCAGCACGACTAGTTTAGTTTGGTAGTTTTGTAGAAGTGCTTTGATCTACAGAGAAATGGTGACCTGCAAGTCCTACCTGAAACCTTCCTTGGCGTCGTCTTCATTTGACGCAACATTATCCGGCTTTTGCTCCTCGTTATCGTCCATTATCTCACACGCTGGAGAGCAAATGGAAAAGGAAAACACACACACACACACACATATATAAACACACACACACACACACACACACATATATAAACAGATAAGGACGCGCTCATGTCATTACCATGAGTCCATCGCGCCTTTAGAAGCAACAACACGTCACTGAACGTCAGGCCGTGCTTCTTTTGCGATGGGTAGTTTGTCGTGTTTGTCATCGAAACATCGTGTGTGTGTGTGTGTGTGTGTGTGTAGACAACATTGGTTATCACAATATTAAAACTGCAGTTATCCTGATCGTGGCAGCGGCACAAAGTAGCCACGATGTCATAAAACAGTTATTATTTACCAGCTCCGTAGCGTCAAATCACATGGAAACAGTGCCGCTTACTTGCCGTATTTAACATCCGTATCCGTATTATGATTATGTAATAGAAAAGGCCAGCTGCAGTAGTATTTAGATGGCGAGTGTTCCAGTGTTGTTGTTGTCCGTCATGACTTCCTGCATGATCACACGTGAGCAGGTCAACAGCGCCCCCTACAGAGCCGAGATGAAGCTACAACAGAGAGATCTGAAACAATTCATGCATCATTATCTTATCAAGTCATAAATATTACATATTTTCATCATATTTGATATGGCCAACTTCCATCCATCCATCCATTTTCGTCCGCTTATCCGGGGTCGGGTCGCGGTGGCAGCCGGCTAAGCAGGGCCCCCCAGGCTTCCTTCTCCCCAGCAGGGGCGTGCCACCAAATATTTAATATAGTAGCTGGCAATCAGCAACTGACAAACTGGCACTGCACTGCATGCTCGACTAGGATAATAACTAGCTAGCAAGTTAGATACTTATGGCTAGCAAGATAACGTCACAAACCGGAGCTACACTGCTTTTTTTTCCTGTTTCCTACACAAACTCTGTTCACCTTTCTTTAGAAAAAAAAAGCAGTCAAAAGCTTTTTCCCCTCATTCTGCTTCCTTTCTCTTTGCTCTTTCTCTTTTCTTTTTTGATACCCCGATGTAACTTTAGGGAATGGCATGGTGGCGGTAGCCGGTAGGACATCAGCGATCACGTTTCTCCTTGCTTCTCGTAACTGCGCGCCTTTGGAGAGTCTGTGGGCGGACTAAACCATTTTGCGCCAAAGAAGGGACTCACAGATCTTCCAATATTTTGGGAGAACTGTGGCACAAAAGTTCATTCTCTCAATTGATGTAACATGTAATCAACAAATGACACTAATTCATTCGAAATAAAGAACATTACAAACAAAACAAAACTTTAATTCCAGGATTTTCAAGGGCCCCTCTCCCTGCTGGGGCCCTGGGTAGTCAGGTCCACCTTTCCCCCCGCTAGCGCGCCCCTGCTCCCCAGCCACACTCTCTAGTTCCTCCTGGGGGTCCCGAGGCGTTCCCAGGCCAGACGAGATATATAATCTCTCCAGCGGGTTCTGGGTCTGCCCCGGGGTCTCCTCCCAGTTGGACGTGCCCGGAAAACCTCCAAAGGGAGGCGCCCGGGGGGCATCCTAATCAGATGCCCGAACCACCTCAGCTGACTCCTTTCGATGCGGAGGAGCAGCGGCTCTCTCTAAGGCTGAGCCCAGCCACCCTGCGGAGGAAACTCATTTCGGCCGCTTGGTATCCGCGATCTCGTGACCATAGGTGAGGGTTGGAACGTAGATGGACCAGTAAATCGAAAGCTTCGCCTTCCGGCTCAGCTCCCTCTTCACCACAACGGACCGGTACAGCGCCCGCATCACTGCAGACGCTGCACCAATCCATCTCCCGCTCCATTTTGCCCTCACTCGTGAACAAGACTCCGAGATACTTGAACTCCTTCGCTTGAGGCAGCAACTCACTCCCAACCCGGAGGGAACACTCCACCGTTTTCCGGCAGAGAACCTGTCATGGCAATTCTCCAATAAAATAATTGCGGAGGGGGTTTAACGGTCAACCAACCCTCACCCCAGCTGCTTATCTTTATGACTGGTCAAAGAAGAAGCCACCCTAATGCCAGTTGTGGACGGTTTGTCTGTCGTAATGACAATCTATTCAAGGAACATAATGGTTTGTAATGGGACTTTTCCCATTACAAACCATGGCCTCAGACTTGGAGGTGCTGACTCTCATCCCGACTGCTTCACACTCGGCTGCAAACCGCCCCAGTGCATGCTGGAGGTCACGGTCTGATGTAGCCAACAGAACCACATCATCTGCAAAGAGCAGAGATTCAATTCTGAGGTCCCCAAACCGGACACTCTCCTCACCTCGGCTGCGCCTTGAGATTCTGTCCATGAAGATCACGAACAGAACCGGTGACAAGGGACAACCTTGGCGGAGTCCAACACCCACTGAGAACGTGCTTGACTTTGTGCCGAGAATACGGACGCAGCTCGCACTTTGTTCGTACAAGGACCGAATGGCACGTACCAACGGCCCTGGTGCCCCCATACTCCCATAGTACCCCCCACAGGATTCCCCGGGGGACACGGTCATAGGCCTTCTCCAAGTCCACAAAGCACATGTAGACTGGATGGGCAAACTCCCATGTGCCCCCCAACAACCCTGCGAGGGTAAAGAGCTGGTCCACTGTTCCACGGCCAGGACAGAATCCGCATTGTTCCTCCGGAAGCTGAGGTTTCGACCAATCGGCCGGAGCCTCCTTTCCAGCACCCTGGAATAAACTTTCCCGGGGAGGCTGAGCAGTGTGATACCCCGATAGTTGGAGCACACCCTCCGGTCCCCTTTTTTGAAAATGGGGACCACCACCCCGGTCTGCCATTCCACAGGTACTGTCCCCGACCTCCACGCTACATTGACTAGGCGTGTCAGCCACGACAGCCCAACAATGTCCAGAGCCTTCAGCATCTCAGGGCGAATCTCATCCACACCTGGCGCCTTGCCACTGAAGAGCTTTTTGACTACTTCAGTGACCTCTACCAAGGATATGGGTGAGGCTTCCCCCGAGTCTTCAGACTCTGCCTCTTCCACAGAGGACGTACTGGTCGGGTTCAGGAGCTCCTCAAAGTGTTCTTTCCACCGGCCGACAATATCCTCAGTCTGGGTCAGCAGTTCTCCTCCCCGACTGAGCACAGCCTGAGCCAAGCCCTGCTTTCCCTTCCTGAGTCGCCGGACAGTTTGCCAGAACCTCCTTGAGGCCAACCGAAAGTCCTGCTCCATGGTCTCCCCGAACTCCTCCAACACCCGGGTTTTTGCTTCAGCAACCGCTGAAGCTGCAGTCCTTTTGGCCTCCCGGTACCTGTCTGCTGTTTCAGGAGACCCCTGGGCCAACCAGGCCCGAAAGGCCTCCTTCTTCAGCCTGACGGCTTCCTTCACCGCTGGTGTCCACCAACGGGTTCTTGGGTTGCCGCCACGACAGGCACTGACAGCCTTTTGACCACAGCTCCGAGCTGCAGCCTCTACAATGGAGGCTCTGAACATGGCCCACTCAGGTTCCATGTCCCCAACCTCCCCCGGGATGCACGAGAAGTTCTGGAGGTGGGAGTTAAAGACCCTACGGACAGGGGCTTCCACCAGACGTTCCCAGTTCACCCTCACTACACGTTTGGGTTTGCCAGGTCTGTCTGGCAGCCTCCCGCGCCATCTGATCCAACTCACCACCAGGTGGTGATCAGTTGACAGCTCTGCTCCTCTCTTCACCCGAGTGTCCAAAACATGCGGCCGCAGATCTGCTGATACGATTACAAAGTCGATCAGCGACCTTTGGCCTAAAGTGGACCACCCTATGTTCGAACATGGTGTTTGTTATGGCCAGTCCATGACTAGCACAGAAGTCCAATAACAAAACACCATGGCCAACTTATGTTTGTTAATTCAAAAGCACGTATTAAAGTCTAAACAAAATTAAACGGATTCATAATTGGTGCCACTTAAGAAATAAGAGAAGAAAAAAATCTGCTGGACCCAATAAAATTGTTTAATCCCATATGAGCAAATCAAAAACATGATTAAATAGACATACTATTTAAACCAGTGAGAAATTCATTTTCAGACTTCAAGCTCATTTTGTATAACCAAGTATTACTAATGCTCAACCCCAAGCAAGACACACGACACCAAATAGTTGGTCCAGACCCTTACTCTTAAACTAAATAATCCAACAGGATTATTAGGACAACTGTATACTAGGATTCATTATTTAAAAAAGAAAAGAACGTATAGCCATTTGGAAGTAAAACATGTGCGTACCCTGGAATTACCATAGACTTTATGCCATAATCAATCAGTTTTCAACCTTAAAAACAATACTGAACATATGACACACATTCCATTTGAACAACATAAACCAACACACCAAGTGCTTTGGGAGAGAGGCCAGAACATACACAGATTGTCTTCATACGTATGGCGGTCAGTTGGCCTGTAGACGCCTTCTTCAGACATGAACAGTAGAACGTGCTCCTTCATTATGTAAACACCCCATGATTTACTTACAATTGAAAAATAAACACAAATCCCAAATAATATTACGAATGATTAAAATACAAGTTTAATATTGATATCAGTAACCATGTAAAGGAAGGGCTGGACATCAGCATCATGGGCAATACAATCTGCATATTAAATAAATCCCTCTCAATGTTTATGCTCCATTTGTTGCAAAACCATAACTTCATCATAGATTTGTAAACCACATTCTTATTGTCCCCAAAATTAATAGAGAAACTGTAGCATAGCATAAACAACGGTGTAGGACTTTTAGTATGAGCAACTTGAACTGGATTATTATCCCAAGTGATGGATGTAAATTGTAGATTATAGCAGAGGTCTTCTGGGTCAGAATGGGCCCTGCAAAAAAGTGAGCAAACAGAGTTTTGGGTAAAGGACAGTAGATGAAATTACTGAGAGCAGCAGCAAAAATAGTTGACTGTCGTCGTTGGAGGAAGAAAAACAGAGTTGCAATGGACAGTGTTTGATTGGCAGAGACGGCAGCATTTCTGGTGGTGCGCTATGGTGGGGTAAGGCTTAGAGCCAGGAACATGAGGGGGATACTTACTGTGTAGGCAGGTCAGTTGTTGCCTGTCATGCCTTTGACCTCTCCCTCTAATCTCATCTAGAAAACAAAAGGACAGGAAACACTGTCAAGGAAACACGCCACAATGTGTCAATCGGCAAATGCAAGAACATTTGCGCATTGTCCTAAATGGTGTGTAAACATGCCCAATCCAACTTGTTCGTAAGCGCCTTCATTAAAATGTGAATTAGCATCATTTATGGCGCCAAAAATGTTATATAAAGGAGACGTTCTTCCCCATTTATCCATAAATGCCATTCTTAAAAAATAAAAAGGTACTAGGCCAAGAATTGTGTAAGAAAACACCTCATATTTAGCAGCATTAATTGGTGGCTTTAGATCACCTGCGAAGGTAAAGGAGGGAAAAAATAACCAATGCTGTCAATGCGGCATCCAAAATTAAAAAGTAGTTTCATTGCTTGGCAATGCCAATGGATCCATGTAGATTGATGTGTTGATATTACTACTACGAACCAAATCTCTCTCTCACACACCACATCATTGAAAAATCCAACAAACCAGCCGATAGCTGTGTGGCCACCACCTGTAAAAGACTTGTCAGCATTCTGTCCTGACTCCCAATCACTTATTCTTGACCTCGGCAACAAATATATATTAGGCTGCACTTATTTTTGTTAATGCTATTTTTATTATTGTTGTATAATGCAATATACTATATACTAATGTCATTATGCATCGAATACGTTTGTTAAATGAATTACCATCATTAACTTTGGAGTCATTTAGGAGATGCCTTTATCCAGGTATGGCAGCATCACAGGTACACACCTTTTGCACTACTTGACTTCGGTCAGCGATGTCAATGTGAACCACCTATCCCAATATCCGACTGGGATAACCAACCATGTCCAACAGAGATCAGACAGTAATGCAACGTTGGCTTCCAAACAGCCCCTGCACCGGCGTGATGAACACACCTCGAGAGTGACTCATCGATGACCTCATCAACGAACAAATGAATGAGCTAGTGTTACGTTTATGGTGGAATAAAGACAGGCGTGATCATTGACTGTTGGGTTGGCCCCGGGTCTGCTCTAGTTGGGTGCGTTGAACCAAGTCTTCACAGCACTCAGGTCACCTTGTCCAGCTCCTTCTGAGTCTCGTCCTCCATGCGGCGTATGTCGTCCATGGACAGGTCCACCCACCGGTCCAACCAGCAGAACAGCTGCCTGTGGAAGTTGGCAAACAATCGCGACTCTTGCTGTGGAAAGGAAAAAGGGGGCAGGAGAATGAGCGAGAGAGAGTGAGTGGAAGTGAGATGGAAGGACCAATCCAACACAATCGGATGAAAGAAGGAGAGAAGATTAACAATATAACAGTATAGTGCGCTAGGAAACAAAACCGGCTTTAAAAGGGACCCATTTTTACCACCAGGTGTGAGAGTGATTACGTTTCAAAATTGTCATGTGACTAAAATGAGATAGTGACATAACAGCCTACCCAGTGGACTGTACCAACTGGTAAACTGATCTCGTCAGCATAAATCTATGTGGACACTCGCACTTGTGATGGTGACAATTTTAGTCACATGTCAAATTACGCTCACACCCGGTGGCATTATAGGGCCCATTTAATACATTACACATTTATTAACTTTTTAAAATAGATATTTACCTTATGGATCAAATTCTCCAGTTTGCTCTGGAGTGCCAGTATTTTGAAGTGGACTGTGACAAGCTTGTAGGCACACATGTGAGGACAGTTGGGGTTGTTCTTCAGCTCCTCCTGAAAACATGCTTGCGCGGTCAGAACAAGTCTCACGTGACGTCAAATAAAAACACCGCAATTTTATCATCATTGGAATACCAATACAGCAACTGCCAAACTGCCAAGTACCTTCCAGTTAGGTCCGAGGGGCCCCCGGTTTGTCTTCTTTGATACGTAGGTAGCGGGATCCTCATCCGCCTTGTAATCCTGCACAATAACAACATCAATAACAACAAAAACAGATTTCAAAACAACTTTAATGCCGTGGAATAGAGCCCAGGCTTCCACAAAGGAATAAGAAAGACAAAACAAGTGTTCCTAAAATGAATGACATCATTAATTTAAGTCCATTATAGGAGATGCAGTTATAGCTGCATGTCGGGTCGGCCTACACACCTTTTGTGATACTTGACTGCGGTCTGCGATGTTGATGTGAACCACTTCAGTCTTCAGCCATTCCTCAGGTGATTTTCCGTGCACCTGCAGGGGTTGGTTACACTCTATATTAAAGGAAAGCCCAACCCTAAGACTTATTTTAGATGGTAAGTGACTCGCATGCAGTACATTTTAAAAAGGATACAAGGACTGAAATTGCCTTTTATAAGTGTTAATTGTTATTGCCAGTAACAATTAACACCTTGTTACCGGCAGTAAACATTTACATATGCCCCGCCCCCAAAATCTGAGGTGTGTGGTGGAGATAGCGAAAGCCTGAAAAGCATCATAGCCCTGCCCCTAAATGACTTTTTCAAAAAGTAGGGGCACATTTTTATCATTTTGATAGTGACCGAAAAGAAACCCTGGGAAGTAATGGAATAACTTCAAAAACAAAAAAACTTGAGATTTGGAAATCTGGTAGAGTGTGCTACGCGTGCCACATTGCTTGTAGTCATAGTCCACATGTAGTCTTACATTGTCCTGCTCTCCCATGTCCGGCTTGTGCCACGTCTCAATGTTGATGAAGAACGACTCCTCCATGTATTTATTCTGTAAGGAGGGGGTTGATACAGTCAGTCAGTACTGGCACGCAGGCACGCACACACACACACACACGTTTTTGATCTTCAACATGGTAATCTATGCCATATTGTCACTGTTAATAAAATAAGGCCGTAATTTAATTCCTTTTGCCAGTCTCCGCCAACTAGTTTGCGAACATTCTAATCTGCTCATGATCCAAACTCGATTAGCGTCCATTTTGTGGCGTCAAAGTGCCTTTTGCAAGGCACTTCAATGCCACGTTGAAGGTGCACCGACAGCCAGGTGTGTGTGGAGCTCCATTTGAAGAGCTGATGTTGATGGCCACATCAGAAAGAGGGTCAAGTTCCTAGGACACTTATAGTCTAACACTGTGGGGTGTGTGGCACATTTCATATAAACAATCACTCATTATAATGTTCCACTACTGCTGCTACTACTGCTGCTGTTGCTGTTGTTGTTACTACTACAGCAACCAGCTTGACAGGAAACACAGATGGGCTGCTGTACTTACAGTGAGAACTGGATCAGTGTTGGTAGAAGGAAATCCCGGCACATGGAAGGTGTCAGGAGAGGGAGGACAAAGAACCAACTTGTTTACTTAGATGTAGATACATTTAGTATCTCAAGTACACCAAGATAAAAACGCTCTTGCACACATTAATGTTGGCTGAGCACAATCGGCCTTCTAAACTGATGTTTTTGTTGTCTACTCTATAGGCCTATGCAAGTGTGATTTGTATTGTATGTTGTTTTCTGTTCATTATTTGTAAACCGGCTGCATTTAAATTGAAAGACAAATAAATAGTTTAGCCATAAAATTAATTAACAGAAACACCATATGCCATCAGTATGCTGTAATAAGTCATAGCGACAGACAATTACTGATTCAGCCATTTCATCACTGTATGTAAGATGTACATAAAACATACACCTGTGTGTGTGTGTGTGTGTGTGTGTGTGTGTGTGTGTGTGTGTGTGTGTGTGTGTGTGTGTGTGTGTGTGTGTGTGTGTGTGTGTGTGTGTGTGTGTGTGTGTGTGTGTGTGTGTGTGTGTGTGTGTGTGTGTGTGTGTGTGCGTGCGTGCGTGTGTCATGCGTGTTACCTGTTCGGCAATAGGGATAGGCATTCCAGGCCTCCTCGTGAACCTCAAGGGAACCCTTGGGTGCGATCGCACTGATGATTTTGGGAACTTTGCTGTATGGACAAAAACAAACACATTCAAAATGGAGCCCAGCACCATGATCATGTGAACGATCATAATAGTGAAATAAATGACTGCAGGTCACACACTTGCTGAGCCAAGTATGCAAGGAAATCAATGTAAGGGTGAAGCAGAGAGGGTATAAGGTCAATGTTTCCATTGGCTGTGGGAGACACCTGAAGACAAGCATGTCAGTAAATAAGGGTGTCAGTTATGTTCAGCTACGTTTGGCAACTAGACCGAAATGTTACAATTAGCACATGATGATGTCATTCTTGTTGTGCATGTCAATACACTTATTACAACTTCCATTCAGTGCTTTGCCGAAAGGTGAGGAGTACAAATAGATTAAAATTTGTTATTGTATCTGTGGGTCTTGGTCGAAAATTATGATTCTTGCCATTAAGGAGTAGAGCCTATCCGAACTTAATCAATATGTAGTATTAACCCTCTATACAGCTTTGACACCTGCGCAATACACCTTTTGCAGGCCTACCGATGAGCAGACCGAATGTGTTCCCTGAGAGCAGTGAGAGCTCATCTCCCCGATAAGCTCTACACCTTCTACGCACGGTTTGAGGTGAACAACACCATTCCTACAGCGAGGCTGGCTGAGGACCAGGATGACTGCACTCTGTCCCCAACTTGCATACCGTCCCAACAGATCTACAGACAACTCCCACCTGGATATGGTACACATACGTAAGAAAGCTGTTTGTAGATTACAGCTCAGCATTCAAAACTATTGTGCCCGCAAAGCTCGTTCCCAAGCACAGGATCCTGGGGTTTAACACCTCCCTTTGCAACTGGATCCTGGACTTCCTGATGGGCAGACCCCAGGTGGTGAGAATGGGCAGTCGCACCTCCTCTGTACTGACCCGGAGCACAGGAGCCCCTCAGGGCTGTGTACTCAGTCCCCTCCTGTGCGCCCTGTTAACGTATAACTGTGTAGCCAACACCATACTTAAGTTCACGGACGACACCACCATCCTGGGTCTCATCACCAACAATAATGACACTGCCTACAGAGAGCAGGTCAGGGACTTGGCAACATGGTGCCAGGGCAACAACCTCGCTATCAACGTTCCCTACCTACCACGTTATGAGATGATCGTGGACTTCAGGAAGTGACCGGGGGGGGGGGGGGAGAGCTGAAGTGGAGAGTCTCCTGCTTCAAGTTCCTCTGTGTGTTCATCAAAGATGTCAACTGTTCCAGGCAAGCGGACTCGTCTGTAAAGACTGCCCAAAAGTGCCTTTACTTTCTGAAGAGACTCACAAAGTTTGGCATGTCTTCAAAAACTGGGTTAGGGTTAGGGTTAGGAGGATGCTCTGGCTAGCTGCTGTGCCCGCTGCCAGGCACGGCAGCTGTTCCGCTGCTGATTGCAAGGCCCTCCAGAGAGTGGTGAAGACATCGGAGCACATCATCGGCTGCCATCTCCCAGCCTTGCAAAGCTACTACACACGATGCCTTAGGTCAGGAAATCACGGAAAATCATTGAGGACTACAGCCACCCAGGCTATGGACTGTTCACCCTGCTGCGGTCTGGTAGACGTTACTGGAGCATCCAGTCCAGCATCCATCCGACTACCAGACTCAAAAACATATTTCTTCCACAAGCCATCAGGCTTCTCAACCAGCAACACCAATATCATTGATCATATTGATCACTTTACCTGTACATTTATAACATAATATTTAGATCACTCAATTACTTGTGGATACATATGCCATATTCCCTATGCTATATTTAAATACTCTGGATACATATGCTTCTCATTCTTTTATCTGAATATGTATATTTCTATTACATTCTCAATACTACTGGATTCATAGGCAATATTACCCAGTCCTACATTTAGCTGACGTGGTTTCTTTTTACATTATAGTTTTTTTTAATTGTTTGTTTATTATTTTGTATATTGTGCCATTGTCAATATATATATATATTTTTTTATAAATACACATTTTTTTGTCTTGTTATTTTTTGCTTCCTACGTGTTGTCGCCTTCCATGTCACAAGAGTTTAACTTTTCAAAATGGCCCCGTGTTGTGATGTACATGTGACAATAAAAAAAACACTTGAAAACTTTTGGTGAACAACAGAGGAGCCATCCATCCCGGTGACGGGTGGGACGGTAGGCCTCGGTGGCCCATTGCTCACCACCCAGCTGTGACCCACCTCTCCAGGTAGTAGATCTTGTGTGTGAACTGCCCCTTCTCCCCGTTCTCCTTCTCGTAGGGCTCGTTGACCAGCACCTTCACGCCATCTCCCCCGCCCGTCTCATTCTTACTGGCCTCCGCTACCGCGTACAGCTGGCCCACCTGGTACTGCCACACACACACACACACACACACACAAACACATCAGAAAGAAACCAAGGAGACAAGACGGGAAGAAAAAAAGAAAGGAAACATCTCCACATGGACCATAGATGTAGACATGTAGATACCACATACACCATAGATGTATACATGTAGATACCACATACACCATAGATGTATACATGTAGAGACCACATACACCATAGATGTATACATGTAGAGACCACATACACCATAGATGTATTCATGTAGATACCACATACACCATAGATATATACATGTAGAGACCACATACACCATAGATGTATACATGTAGATACCACATACACCATAGATGTATACATGTAGATACCACATACACCATAGATGTATACATGTAGAGACCACATACACCATAGATGTATACATGTAGAGACCACATACACCATAGATGTATTCATGTAGATACCACATACACCATAGATGTATTCATGTAGATACCACATACACCATAGATATATACATGTAGATACCACATTGGCTGCTGCTGTTCATTGAAGCGATCGGTCAGCAAGGCCACCCTAATGGTCGGGGGAAGCCACACCTCCCAATGCATGTAGGCTAGGTTTATGGAGGCAGGTGGTCTATCCACAGTTAAAATCATTCTAACTTGCTGACTTCCTGCTCCATTTAGAACAACTAAAAGCAGCGCAAAAGTCTGAGCTTTTGTTCTGTTGGAACGGAGCAGGACTCCTGAGCAAGACGGCGGGTGGCAGAGATGCATCCTCCCAAGACGAGATGCGGTATCTATGTGTATTCATCTACGTACGTGCAGAGCAGAAGAGGGATGCAGAGGACAGAGCGGGACAAGGACAGCCAAAGGCCAAATGCACTGCACATGCAGTGACACGGGGGGGCCTGACCTGAGTTAACCATTTCCTCCAACTTATCAGAGACACTGACTTCAGCACTTCAAATCCCCCAGTCAGCAAAAGAGGCATGTCCACTATGGTACACACACACACACACACACACACACACACACACACACACACACACACACACACACACACACACACACACACACACACACACACACACACACACACACACACACACACACACACACACCTCTGAGCTTGATGACATCGGCAGGGAATGACTCATAATGACACTAATAGCAGCCACTTGTGCCAATCGCCGGGGTGAGCCGTGGAACACGTATGATGAGTCACACATGGGTGGCCGAGACAGCAACCCGCTCAGAATAGCCCCACGATAAAAACTAAACGGAAAAAAGAAGTCTCCACTTGAGATGTTAAAAGTAGGGCTTTGCAAGAAATCCACTGAATGGCGAGGACATCAACACACACACACACACCTCGCTCTGGTGACAGAACCAGCCCAACGGCTCCACTGCGGTTGCTAGCCTGCGTGGATGCGTAGGCTGTCGTGAGTGAGTAGGATCTTAGGAATGCGACTTGACGTGTAGAACCAGTGTGTGCGTGCGTGCCCATTGACGTTCCCATCAAAAGACCACAATAACAGCAAAAACCATGAAGACCAGGAAGTATTTGTACCGGGAGGTCAGGTTTAGTGAGATCGGGAGTGGATCGTTGTCCTGTGTCTGATGAAACTGCAAGCTGTGACAAGACGCTGTGGCGTTCCTTCCCATGGTATCAGTCAGGGGGAGGGGAGGGCTTCAGTTTTTGAAGTGAATGGAGTAGAGGAAGACAGACCCTCCTCAGGGCTAAAAAAAATAAAAACATGGCTCTGAAACAACACTTCACACTACAGACTGTAAATAGGAAATGGACATCACCCATTGGTTTGTAGACTACTGTTTTGAAGCCTTGAGTTTGGCATTTGGCCATCGCCTCTGTTTTTGCAACCAGGAGATGGAAGTGACCATATGTGGACGAGAGGGTGGGATGTCTTTTAGTACAACCGAACACAACATTTTTCAGTGACCAAAATGCTTTCATTAATTGAAAACACACTGTGAAAGGGTCCAAGTTATAAGACGAAAACACACCAAAACCAAGTTCACGGCTATTTTAATGCAGAGCCGTAGATGCATTCCATCTTGATTGACAGGTCGCTAGCTCCATCATCTATTTTACTTACCATAATTTGCACAATGAACATCATGCTGTATCGAAAAAAGATACCATAAACTAATTAGGGAAATGCTTACTGCGTGAATAAATCAAGTGAGAAGTAGGGGTAATTTTCTCTGTCTTTTTGCAACCAGTGGAGTCGGCCCCCACTGACCATTGGAAAGAATGCAGCTTTCATGCACTTCGGCAGTGGCTTTATTTTTTGGACACAAAGTTTGCCCCGGCTCTCGCCTTCTAAACTCAAGAAAAAAAAAATGGTATATGGAAGGCTAACGCACAGAAGTTGCGCAACATTGGTCCAATAGGAAATGTGTTTGTTGAACTCAACTCAAGCACGGATTATCCAGTGCCAGCAGCCGACTGAATACTGTCCCCCTAAGCGGCTGTGAAAGGGAATTGGAAAAGCCGGTCCCAGAGCCAAGTATACACACGCACAAACTACATTTGCATTTGCTTACTGTGATATTTGCTTAAGGCAACATGGTTTGCTTCGGTTTTGCGGGGAGCCTAGTAGCAAGGAGGTGTGGCAGATGTTGGCTCATCACTAGCAGGGACTGCTCTGCCCTAGTGTCCTCCACCAACACCTACACACTGTCATGCAGATGCAGGGAAATCTCTGTCACTGCCTTCCCTGCACATCCGCTTATTTCTAACAAATTGTTAAGTTAGTTAATGCGTAACTTCCCCTCCCTGAACCACCCTGTGTCGTTATATCCAGTTTTACTGGAAATAAGTCCCATCACACAAAGGCAACAATGTCACTTTACTCATAGTAAGTACACGGAGGTCCTGGCTGGCAGACCTGAAGTTCTTGTTTGGTTTCAGTACAGCCGGGTTTCCATTGAACATTTTATGTTAAATAAATTGCGACAAATGACACATTGCCTCAACGAGCAACTAACTGACAAACAGACTAGCTAACAAACCTAGGCCATCCATTGACTTGTTATGAACTATTTACTCGAAAACATGGTAACGCTTTCGCTAGAAAAGCAGCTTAATATTCTGCCAAGAATTGTAGGGCCCAGAGGCCTACCTCAACAGATTCAGTTGAAATCTAAAAGGCTTTAAAAGAGCACCAACTCTTAGAAGCCACTCTTATATTGATCCTTGTGTGTGTAGGTTTGTGCCAACATTGCCTTCATGTGATAGGTCATTGTGAATAACAATGTCCGATCATTGTGATTGATTTGCATTTACACAGCTTTTCTCATTGTCAGTTGCTGCTCAGAATGAAAACCTCACTAACCTGTTCCAGCTAAAATCAGTGCTGACATAGTATCTCGTAACTTGTGTTTATACACAGACTAATGGCATGGCTCCCTTGCCGAGGAAACACTGGGAGAGAGGAAGTCAGAGGAGGAAGTGAAACCAGTGAAAAGACAGCTAGGACAGATAGGACAGTGGAGAGATAGAGAGTCCTTACCTCTTCCACGGGAAATGGGCAGGACCACACGGCTAAGAGATGAACAAAAAGAGGAGGAAGGTACATTTATTAGGTTGTTCCCTGTCAACACTGAAACAGGAATCCGACTAGCATTGGATACACAGTGAAATGCTGGCTCAGCCCCTGAGGCAATGTGACATTTAGTCTGAGTGGATTACATCTTCAAGGAGTTCATGATTTTCAGACTGTAGTATCCCTGTGATTTGGCCTGCTGCTAAACCGTTTGTTTGGTTTTAATGGACCAATGCCTAATTAGTTTAGGAAGTTACCCCTCTCCTTTGGTCAGTTTAAAATTATTCTACAATTTATGGAAATTGTGGGAAAGTGTGTGAGAATGTGTATGAATAGGGCTGCTCTCCATCAACACCTATGAACAAGATGGGGAGGAGGAGGGGGATGTAGAGGACACCTAGACAGTTCCATTTTCTGTCTAAGTGTCCTCTACATACCCTCCTCCTCCCCATCTTGTGTGCTTTGATGCAATAGCCATTTAACGGCCACCTGTTGTTGCTCCACTGAGAACTGAATATTTCATTAGAAACGGTTCAGAGTAGAAGTGGGGATTTGAAGCCTCACAGTGGCTATTAGGAACATAACGAGACTGTTCATATCAAGTGGCATTAGGCCCAAGTCATCTCACGGGTTGTCTCTCCATCAACAAACAAGGGTATGGAAGAGGATGAAGGAAGTAAGGTGGCCACGTTTGATTTTGATGAGGATGGAAGAGTTAGGCTAAAAATCTCTAGGAACTAGGGACATTGTTCATGAGAGCTTTGCACAACACAGATGGTTGAGCAGCCTATAGGAGTCTACACATGCATCTCAGAGTATTAGACATTTGGCATAAACAGTCAATGGTGTTGAAAAGCTCCAAAGCACGCAACTTTAATCAGACTCTTTAAGGTTAAAATATCTGTGGAAAACATTGTTTAACTTGGGGTGGGGCTGGGCATCTAGTCTCATATGAGATGACTATACATCATCCTAGATCTTGGATATGTTAATGTCGCGATATGGCATAAGTGTTCCTGGGTTTAAGGTCTGCATTACAGTAAATTGATTGAATTGAACTTTCTCACCAGACTTCTGTTCTCTAGCTGTTCTATTACTTTCCTTTACCCACTGTCACTATATCCACATTACTGATGTTATTTATCCCAAATCTCATTGTGCATACAGGAGAATAAACATAGGTCCCAATGTGGTTATATAGACCGTGTATGTATTGAACGAGCAGAAACAAGGAGCCATATCGTGATATCGTTTTGGAGATATTAAATGCCCTATAGGATCCCCACAGCGTCCAGGTGTACAGCCTGGGGAGGGGAAGAGCCACATGTTGAGATGCTGATGGTCTAGTGATGATTATGATGATCTAGGGCTTGACACAGACAGCAGTGTGTGTGTATAGTTGTGTTTGTGAAAAATGGGTCAGTGAAGATGTTGCCATGGGACATGATACTCAGGTGACGACGCGACGCATGGTCCGCTGTGGAGTGCCACGTGACGCCAATACATTCATACACGGTGGTCAGCACTACGTGTCCTGAAGTACGACACGTTAGATGGCATGAGTACCATGGTACAGTGTTTCGCTTGCACCAAGATAAGATAAGATTTACTTTATTAATCCCGAAGGAAATTCTTGTGCCAGGTTGCATAGCAATACAGTACAATAAAACAATAGAGAAATCAACCGAACAATAAAACTAAACTAAACTAGATGCACTCACCTAGCAGTAGGTAGGCCTACCTACCTAAGGCTTTACACATTTGTAACCAGACCAAACTTTCTTACTATGAAATTCTAAGTTGATGAGACCTACCGGACCAGCTAAAAGTGAAATTCCCGCTGCAATCTCATTACAGTGTTGATATGTTTGGTAACTCAATCGTAAATAGTGTTCGTGAGCCTACTTACTATTCTTTAATGATCATTCTGTTTGTACTTTCCGTCCAAAGTGTAGTCCAAGGAACCTCTCCGTTCAGGCGACCGCCGCTCCTCCAGTTGTCGGCTGCTTCGTTTTCTTCCTGAAAGATGTAGAAAGGGGCGGGGCGGCAGCGTAGGGCACCGCCCACCGGAGCTCCAGGTAGATACAGGTGGTTACATACTTCCCACACATTTCAAACACCCACAATAATTTTGAAAACTTAACAAACAACCAAAAGCTTCCATATCTGCTGGGCGAGGTACAGGAATGTGTAAACACAGCAGCAAGATTTGTGAGCTGTTGTGACAGGAAAAGGACATCCAACGGAATACAACCTCCATAAAGATTGTCAATCACCTGTCAATCCCCCCTTTATTATTATTATTATTATGATATATATTTTTTTCTTTTATATATATATATATATATATATATATATACTTTTTTTTCTCTTTCTTTTCCATTTGTCTTTTTCTTTTTTTACTGTATTTTCTTTTTTTAGTTTATATTTTATATATATTTGTTATATTAAATATATATATATTTTGTTTTAAGTTGACTTACTTACCTGTATATATTTAGTTCTTTATAAGTATACTTTAGAAACTCATGTTTATACATCCATCCATCCATCCATTTGCGTCCGCTTATCCGGGGTCGGGTCGCGGTGGCAGCCGGCTAAGCAGGGCGCCCCAGGCTTCCTTCTCCCCAGCCACACTCTCTAGTTCCTCCTGGGGGATCCCGAGGCGTTCCCAGGCCAGACGAGATATATAATCTCTCCAGCGGGTTCTGGGTCTGCCCCGGGGTCTCCTCCCAGTTGGACGTGCCCGGAAAACCTCCAAAGGGAGGCGCCCGGGGGGCATCCTAATCAGATGCCCGAACCACCTCAGCTGACTCCTTTCGATGCGGAGGAGCAGCCGCTTTACTCCGAGCTCCCGATCTCATTGTTTCGGTCACTACCCAAAGCTCGTGACCATAGGTGAGGGTTGGAACGTAATGGCCATGTAAATCGAGAGCTTTGGCCTTCTGGCTCATATTACATTACATTTACATTTAGGGCATTTGGCAGACGCTTTTATCCAAAGCGACTTACAAAGAGTACATTTGTTGAAGGAGAGGCAGCAATATATCACTGTGGTACCTGAAGATAAGAATAGAGCTGTTTTCGACCATTCCTATTTACGAGACGAATAGAACGAGTTTCATAATTGCCAAGTTGCCTGCATAAGTAGCTGGGCAGGCGTGCAATTCTAAGCATGATACAATATCTGAGAATGAACAACAATGCTAAGTGCCATTAATAAGTGTTAAGACATATAAACACGCAGGTTAGTGCTAGGGGGGGGGGGGGGGGGGGGTTATGTAGAGTCCAGGTGAACTCTGAACAGGTGGGTCTTGAGTCTCTTGCGGAAGCTGGCGAGCGACTCGGCTGTTCTGACATGAGCCGGGAGCTCATTCCACCACTGCGGAGCCAGAACCGTGAAGAGTTGGGACTTGGAAGAGCGATGTTTGGCTGTTTTTAGTGAAGGCGGTACCAGTCGTTTGGCAGAAGTTGCCGAGCGGAGTGCTCGGGCTGGGGCGTAGGGTCGGACTAATTTTTGGAGGTAGGTAGGGGCGGTTCCGTTGACAGCCATGAAAGTCAGTACCAGTGTCTTGAATCGAATGCGAGCGATTACCGGGAGCCAGTGGAGGTTGCGGAAGAGGGGGGTTACATGGGAGAATTTAGGTAGGTTGAACACGAGGCGTGCTGCTGCGTTCTGGATGCGTTGTAAGGGCTTGATTGTTGAGGCGGGGAGTCCAGCCAGGAGAGAGTTGCAGTAGTCGAGACGAGTGATAACGAGCGCTTGGACCAGGATCTGCGCTGCTTCACGTGTGAGGAAGGGCCGGATCTTGCGGATGTTGTAGAGAGCAATTCTACAAGATCGGGCCACAGAGGTAATGTTGGCGTTGCAGGACAGCTGGTCATCCAATACCACGCCAAGGTTCCTTGCCGTGGCTGCAGGGGAGACTTCGATGTCCTCGATGGTGACAAGTAGGTCCATCTGAGGGCAGTCTTTCCCCGGTATGAAGAGAAGCTCAGTCTTGTCGAGGTTGAGCTTCAGGTGGTTGGCGGTCGTCCATCTGCTGATGTCGGCCAGGCATTTTGAGATGCGTGTTGCGATGTGGGTGTCTGAGGGGGGGAAGGAGAGAAACAGCTGGGTGTCATCAGCATAGCAGTGGTAGGAGAAGCCGTGGGATGTGATTACAGAGCCGAGAGATCTAATGTATAAAGAAAACAGAAGGGGTCCCAGTACTGAGCCTTGGGGTACTCCGGTGTCAAGGGTGCAGGGTCTGGACAGGGAGCCATTCCATGTGACCTGATAAGTGCGATCTGTCAGGTAGGAGGTGAACCAGGATAACGCAGTTCCAGTGATGCCAAGCTCTGCCAGGGTGGAGAGGAGAATCTGGTGGTTCACTGTGTCGAAAGCGGCGGACAGGTCAAGGAGGATGAGCACGGATGAGAGGGAAGAGCTTCTGGCGTCGCGAAGGGACTCTGATACTGCAAGCAGGGCCGTCTCCGTGGAGTGCGCCGCTTTGAAGCCTGACTGATGAGGGTCGAGCAGGTTGTTCTCGGAGAGATAGGATGATAGTTGGGTGGAGACAGCACGTTCTATGGTTTTGGAGAGGAATGATAGGAGAGACACAGGTCTGTAGTGTCGGACGTCGGTGGTGTCCAGGGTGGGTTTCTTAAGGAGTGGCTTGATTCTGGCGGCCTTGAAGGCAGTCGGAAACAGGCCCGAAGTGATGGAGGTGTTAGTTAGGGTGGTGAGGAAGGGAAGGATGTCGCCCGAGATGTCTTGGAGAAGAGAGGATGGGATTGGGTCAAGGGGGCAGGTGGTGGCATGGTTGGATGTCACAAGCCTGTTGACTTCTTCAGAGGAGAGGGGGTTAAAGCAGGTAAGGCTGGTAGGGGTGGGTGAAGGGGGAGTGGGGGAAGAAGCAGGGGTGAAAGAGGAGGTAATGTCCTTCACCTTCTTTGTAAAGTAGGTGGCAAAGTCATCTGCTGAGAGGGAGGAGGGAGGAGGAGGGGAGGGAGGGTTGAGGAGGGAGGAGAACATGGAAAAAAGTTTCCTGGGGTTGGAGGCGGAAGAGTTGATCTTTGTAAGATAGAAGGCGGATTTGGCTGCTGACACAGTAGAGGTGAAACATGAGAGGAGGTGGAGGTAGTGAGAGAGATCATCAGCAGAGTCAGATTTTCTCCATTTTCTCTCAGCTGCCCGCAACTCTGTTCTATGAGCCCGCAGAGTTTCGGACAGCCAGGGAGGTGGAGGAGAGGCTCGTGCCGGTCTGGAGATAAGTGGACAGAGTGAGTCGAAGGATGAGGAGAGAGAAGAAGTCAGAGTGGAGGACGCTTCCTCTACTGACAAGAGGGAGAATTGTTGGGGGGGAGGTAGTGAGGAGAGGACAGTTGCAGAGAGAGTAGAGGGAGAGAGAGTTTTCAGGTTCCTACGGGAGGTGACAATGTGAGGCGTAGCAGGTAGGGAGGTGGGAGATTTTAGGGGGAGGGTGAAAGCGACAAAATGGTGATCAGACACCGGGAGGGGGGTGACAGAGAGCGCCGAAGTGGCGCAGGACCTTGTGAAGACAAGGTCAAGTTGGTTCCCGGCTCTGTGGGTGGAAGGAGAAGGAGTGAGCGCCAAACCGAATGTGGCGAAGAAGTTGATGAATTCGGGTGATTGTAACTTCTCTGGCTGGATGTTGAAGTCGCCCAGAACGACAAGTGGGGTGCCATCTTCAGGAAAACAGCTGAGGAGGGCATCCATCTCGTCGAAGAAGTCGCCAAGAGGACCCGGTGGTCGGTAGATCACAGCAATGTTGAGCTTGATCGGAAGGGTAACAGATACAGCATGGAGTTCAAGTGCAGATCTGGTCAGGTGTTCCAGGGGAAGGACCTGGTATGACCACTTTGGAGAGATGAGGAGTCCTGTTCCTCCACCTCGCCCAGAGGGTCGGGGAGTGTGTGTGAAAGAGTAGGTTGTGGTTTAGGCCGGCAAGGGGTGGCGGTAATTTTCCGGGGTGATCCAGGTCTCTGTGAGAGCCAGGAGTGGAGAGACTGGAGGGCGGCGGTAGGCCAGATGGTCCTCAGTTTTCTTGAACCGACCGATTGGCATTCCCAAAGTCCCCCTCTCACAATCAAGGCCTGTGTTAGGTTGGAATCGGTAGGGTTAAAGGAGATGGAGGGGTTGGCGGCAGCGAGTGGAGGGTCTTCGGTGACACCTGCCCGCGGTAGGATGTCCAGCACTGTATGGACTGGTCGGCACATCGTCTAGCACAGGAGGAGGGAAGGTGTAGGAATAACCTGTAAGCTGTTAGGCTCCCTGGACGGAACCTCCCGCAGAATGACTCCCTGTCAGCTCCCTCTTCACCACAACGGACCGGTACAGCGCCCGCATCACTTGCAGAACGCTGCCCAATCCGTCTGTCCATCTCCCGCTCCATTTTGCCCTCATTCGGTGAACAAGACCCCGAGATACTTGAACTCCTTCGCTTGAGGCAGCAACTCACTCCCAACCCGGAGGGAACACTCCACCGTTTTCCGGCAGAGAACCATGGGCCTCAGACTTGGAGGTGCTGACTCTCATCCCACCGCTTCACACTCGGCTGCAAACCGCCCCAGTGCATGCTGGAGGTCACGGTCTGATGTAGCCAACAGAACCACATCATCTGCAAAGAGCAGAGATGCAATTCTGAGGGTCCCCAAACCGGACACTCTCCTCACCTCGGCTGCGCCTTGAGATTCTGTCCATGAAGATCACGAACAGAACCGGTGACAAGGACAACCTTGGCGGAGTCCAACACCCACTGAGAACATGCTTGACTTTGGTGCCGAGAATACGGACGCAGCTCGCACTTTGTTCGTACAAGGACCGAATGGCACGTACCAACGGCCCCGGTACCCCATACTCCCGTAGTACCCCCCACAGGATTCCCCGGGGGACACGGTCATAGGCCTTCTCCAAGTCCACAAAGCACATGTAGACTGGATGGGCAAACTCCCATGCCCCCCCCAACAACCCTGCGAGGGTAAAGAGCTGGTCCACTGTTCCACGGCCGGGATGGAATCCGCATTGTTCCTCCTGGAGCTGAGGTTCGACAATCGGCCGGAGCCTCCTTTCCAGCACCCTGGAATAAACTTTCCCGGGGAGGCTGAGCAGTGTGATACCCCGATAGTTGGAGCACACCCTCCGGTCCCCTTTTTTGATAATGGGGACCACCACCCCTTGCCACTGAAGAGCTTGTTTATACATTTTATTGCAATATTGCAGCTTTGTGTACACATTTCTTTGTTCTAGAATATCTGCTATTGTACATTTGTAAATCGACAATTGGAAATTAGATTTGTTTTGTTTCTGTTTTTATTTACCACTCGCTTTGGCAATGTAAATGTACGTTTCCCATGCCAATAAAGCTCTTTAAATTGAAAATACAGGTGGTGGTTGGTGGGCGACTGGGAGGTCTACATGGTCAACATTGCTACCTCCGCCTAGTCTCGTTAGACCACTTGCCCATGATAACAGCGTGGATGACGTCGGTATAGTGAAATAAAAACGAACAGGCGCACCGCCAGGAGAGCAAAACCAGCCTAATGTTTGGGGCCTCCAAAGCAAAGTTTTTATTTAATGTATTTACTTTACTTCACGTTTAGAAAATGAAAATTAATGAAATGTCGAATTATTTCTATAACATGGTCATAACATATCGCAACACGCATCTGTACAAATGATTATGTTTATTTTGCGTCACATAATTACTTTTCTCTCAGTGGAAACAATTCAAAACATAACTCGACATTTCAATGACAGTGGCTAATGTTAAACAACACAATAGAAAATCATATATAAGTAGTAGAAAAAACATAAAATGCACATGATCTTACATATACCCAGACAAGAAAACCAAATAAAAATAAACTGAATTAAAGGTACATATGTAAATAATTGGGAGTCAACAAAGGCATTGGTGATTGAGCTGAAAATCACATTTTGCATATTATCACACACACCAGTCAAAGCTAACACTAGACATCTGTCTCCAGAGAAACATTTAATCAATCAATAATCAATACATCAAGTATCGTCAATCAGTCCAGGGCAGGGGGTGTCCAGGAGGTCATGGCATTGAAAGAGTGAGACATTTAAGGTATGGCAGTGTAAGAAAAGTGCTGATAAAATTGATATTCTGAAGGAATTAAAATATATTGCCTAGTAATTCATTATTTCTCTTCTCCTAGATCATTTCATTCAACTTTCATACTGTAGTAGAGTAACCACACAAGGCCCTTAATGTGTGAGTTTGCTGACCTCTAGAGGTTAAATGTGGCTGCTCTGTGATTTATCAACCACGGCAAACTGCTAACATATAAAACACAATCCCAAATCAGACTACAGTGAAAAGAACAATCTAGCATGTGTATCACACTATAAGGATCAACTTTAAAACAAGTTGTTCCATTATACTGATGCTCTTGTTGTTTCTCAAATTCATAAATGTATTTTACAATTACGATGTTGTCTGGGGTATTATACCCTTCAGGTTGCAGCAAAAATCCCAAAATATGTGTCTAATAAATGACTCCTTAATTGGTTGGAAGAGCCACGGTTCAGGGCACAGAGAGGCGATTGGGGGTGAATTGCCAGGCAAGTGAAGAAGCTGTCTATCCATCATTATATCACATTCATAGTGCTGGAATATAGTACTGCATTAGAAAAACCCCAAAAGATATATGTATATATGTCTGTATACCTGTGTCTCCCGCGCTTTACGGCAGGTCAGGCCAGGAGAATCGTGGTCTTTTCACAGGACTGTAACATGCTAGTAACGAGGACATCTCCTGGCTTCTTAACAGATGAATACAAGCATGCGGTTTACTTCTACATCATGATGAATAGGTCCAAGAGTCCGCTTGTCTTATTCGTGTGTGTGTGTGTGTGTGTGTGTGTGTGTGTGTGTTCCTTGACCGAGAGATGAGACTCCGCCACCGGTTTTCCTGAATATAAAAAGGTGCAATCCATCTATTAAGATGTTATTTTCTACATATATAAAAATAAACATTTGTATTCATCTTGTTTTAGTATTTTTTTGTGATGTAACACATTTCCTAAAGAAATTAAAAAACAAAACATATCTGAGCCTCTGGCATACATTCTATGCACCATGGGCACCATGTAGCACACAGTACACAGGGGGGGGGGTATAGTATTCACTTCCATTCTCCAAGTCTAAGGTGCGTTGTGTGCCATTCATTACCCCCCGGTGTGAAGGAGTCTCAACTCTCGTCTTGGACATTTTCTATATATATATATATATATATATATATATATATGTGTGTGTGTGAGAGAGTGACTGTGTGCATCGTGTGTCTATTCAACTACAGTGCAGGCTGAGCGAGAGCCCCGGGATGTGGGCGGGTGGTAGACAGTGTCCTGCTATGATGACCCCTCTGGCACAAAGAGAGGGTCTCTGAAAGGTGAGGAGTTTGGTCTTTGGTAGCCCCCAACCCCCCATGAACCAACAACCTGGTGTAACAACACAGCGATACTAATGACTAACATTTGAAAATCACGGACAAACTCAAAATTCACACAAAACCTGCTCTGGAGTTTTTCATCCAAACCCCAAGTTCTTAGTCTAGGTTTCAAAATGACGGACCACCTGATCAACTGTTGATGTGCACTTTCCAACCTGCTACAACATCAACAGCATCTCTCACCCTTTTCACGCGGTATGCAATCTTTATTCAAGCATTCTCTCTGTGTCGCCTTTTATTGAGGGGCAGCCTTACCAATGAACCACTTAGCGATTTACAGCCAAATGGAGGTGAAGATAACACGACTAAAGTAATTGCTCATTGACTGTGGCCTGTTTTTCCCTCTTCATAACAATTCAGCCATCTGCCCCTCAGAAGACGAAGACTTAGGGCTCGTAGCTTAATCTGGCAATTTAACTAGCACCTTTTCTGATTGAAAAATAAGCGTCATGTACCCGTTTAGTTCTGTTTTTAAAGAAACTAGGACAGGTGCCCGTGCCTACTACTACTACTACTACTACTACTACTACTACTCCAAATCACCAAAGAAAGGACCTCTTCTGCATTAGCGTCAATATTCAACATCCATCTCGATAATAATAGTGCCAGTAAATTCATAAAAGATCAAAACCGAAATATTTGCAAACCGCAGCCAATAGTCTAGTCCAAGTAGAGATGCCCGTGCAACGGAACCACCTCAGACAAAACAAAATGCAGTTTCTGATATAGCTGGAGCCTCACTGTCTGCTTAACTGCATGTACTGCTTTGCATTGATTTTCCCTGTGTCCACTGCATTCCATACACATCAAATAGACAGTAGGTAGTTGGTGCAATGTACTGTATATATATATATATATATATATAATTGCAGTGCACCTGTTTGCTGGTATAGGGAAAGCAGAAAGACACAACACAACAGCAGAGTCAACAGCAGCCTAACTAACAATACCTGCAATGTTTTGGATGCCGCTATTTTGGGGACAATAATATTCCCATTTGGGTTTAGAGGTTGAGCTCCATCAGTGTTTCCAATGTGGTGGAGGATGAAGGCAGGGGTGCGGACGGACTTGGAGTAGAGCCCCTGAGTACATTACATCACAGCCGTGTGTCTTTTTTTCTAAAGCAACAACAACAACAACAATAACAACAACAACAACAACCACCACAAGGTTTTAAACAAAGTAGCCTGAAGGAGGTGTCGTCTGGGAGGCCGGCGCGTGTGACACCCAACCCATGCCGCAAAGTGGCACGCCATTTTGTGTGTGTGTAGGCTGAACACACACATGTAACAAAGCATAAAGCAGTGAAATGTAACACAACAGCTAACGATCACACACGCACACATGCACACACCGCAGAAATCTAAACAGTGTGCGTGGTGGTGCGTGTCTATCATCCTGCGGTCTGAGGAAGACAAAACAAGCAAGCGACAGATCAGATACAGACGATGATAATACTACCGGAGAACAGTCAGATCACCATGTCTCCATTTGGTTGAGTGAATGAAAGTGTGTTTGGTGTACATGACAACACGTGGGTGGGAGCAGCCGACCCCACTGCATGTATATCCTATCCGTATGCCTGCTGATCAACCGTAGCTATGGATGCACAACACTGGTGGAGAGGGGGTTAGCACTATAGCATACCCTTTTCTCCCTCTAAGGAATGCCCAAAGTTGGTTCGTGGTGGATAAGTCCCCCTCCCCCATTGGCATATGCTGGCCACTGGCGTTATACATCTCTCCATGTCCAATACATCATGCTGTTTTGTTTGTACATGTGTGTGTCTGTCTGTCAGTCTGTCTGTGTGTGTGTGTGTGCGTGTGCACGTAGAACACAGGTTGGTGTGTATGATCACAGTGTATAAGCCAGTGCAGCCAGCAGAGGGTCAAACCTCTTGTCTCACTGTCTCAATGATGTCAGTGTGTGTGTGTGTGTGTGTGTGTGTGTGTGTTTAGGGTGTGTAAAGAAAAGAAACTATATGCACCTGCAGGCAATACGAGCGAGAGAGAGAGAGAGACAAAGCATGGAACAGAAGATGGAGTAGTCGTCCATCAGGTCCTCCTCTCCTCATCCACTCAGCATGGCTGCTTATTTTTTCTCTGTCCATTTTTTGTCCTTTTCTTTTGCTTTGCAAATCCCGCTTTGTATCTCAAAAATCCTCCTTCGCCGTCCATGGAGGGAGGAAGGGAGGAAGGGAGGAAGGGAGGAAGGGTGGGGGGAGACGACTAGACGAAGGCCTCAGGCTTGCTGCCGCTACCGTCGCCGTCTGCTCCGGCCCCGTTGCCGATGTGGGCGTAGGCCTTAGGATCCTCGTCTCGCTCGTCCCGGAGGCGCGTCAGGTGGCGGCTGTGGCACAGCAGGTAGAGGGGCAGGCAGAAGCCCAACAGGCTGAGGCCCAGGAGACCCACGTTGACCTGGAGGGGGGCAGAGGCTTGAGGACTCACGATGATGCAGATCGTGCTATCGTGATACGAGACTAGAAATCATCTTAGATTTCTTTGATATCGTAATAAGTGTCTTTTCCTGGTTTTAAAGGCTGCATTACAGTACAGTGATGAGCTAATTCGGTCGAGTTGTTCGGCCCGACGCGAAGCGAGCTATTGCTTTTATAAAACGGGCCGGCACACGCGTTGCTATGCAACATACGAGCGATCAAACACACTACGATTGAAACAGTTTTTATTTACATAATTTGGTTATTTATTTATATTAATTTGTATGTTGCCATTTAGTGTGAAATAAAAAAGTTCCAAAAGTTAGTTTCTTCGTTTGCTAGCTAGTTTGTTAGGGGGCGTTCACCTACCGTTGCTAAGCAACCGGAACCGCTTTTTCCACAGGCGGAGTGATACCAATTGTGAAAAGGAATTAGACTCCTAGCCGTGGTATATGGTTATTATATCACGGCTATGAACCAGATATAGACCATCAGATTGCTTGATTTCAGGTACCCGTTTTATAATATGAAATACTGTATATATCGTTATTATGATATTTAATTACCTATATCGGGATAAAGGAATTTGGCCATATCGCCCAGCCATACCAGAGCGGTGTGTTTTTCAGATACACTTTGGGAACTTTAATGATAGAGAAGATGGGGTAAGGAGTTGAATGTGGTATTTAGCAGCTCATGTGCACAACACTAAGCGCAGCTATCCGTGGAGAGGTGGTTAGTGCTGTACACTACATACCCATAGGGGGTCTCCCTCTAGGGGTCCCACCATGGCCATGAACAGAGGCTGCTGCAGCAGGGCAAAGAGTGCGCTGATCAGAGACTGCATCCCCGTCAGACTGCCAAACTGGGAGGACGGGTAGCTGCCAGGGACACACAACAACACACACCAATAAAAAAATGCTTCTGTAAGATACAGTCATGGGAATATTGTTTTGGAAAAATGCTTTGAGAGCAGAGAGGGAAACTTACACAGCGGCGTACAGGCCTCCGACCGCAGAGTGGATGAAGCCTCTCACAATAGTGTGCAAAATAAAGGACAAAATCTGGAGACCGGAACAACAAAACGGTGAGTTAATAAATGTCCTATAGTACGCGTAGTAACAAGTGTGGTCAGTAGGTGTCATTGAAGCGCTTTGAAAGAGCATCAGCTGCATTCCCATGAGAGTCTCTCAGGGCTGAACGTTCATAGCCATCTTCCTTGATAGGTCTCTCTCTCTCTCTCTCTCTCTCTCTCTCTCTCTCTTCTGGGGACGATGCAGGTAAACCCGAAGCAAACCAGCAGCAGGTTGGTGAAGATGAAGGCGCGCGTGGCGTTGGTGATCTTCTGGATCTGCTTGTCAGGACGCCGCGGCTGCCCGGGCTCTCTGCACACACATGCTGACTAGATCAGACCAACCCAGTGGACTGTACCAACTGATAAACTGATATAGACATACATCCAGGTGGACACTCCCACTTGTGATGTCACTTTGTCACAATGAGGGCCCTTTTAAGGTAAGTGGGGAAGTTCCAAAGAAGCTTGTGTGTGTGTGTGTGTGTGTGTGTTCTTGCTCACTTCCTTGGCCTTGGCATCGTGCTCTCGTCCTTGCAGTCTTTTGAGTCTCCAGTCCATGATGTAGCCGATGACGGGCGAGGTGATCAGACCACAGAGCTGCAGCACGCCGAAGATTGGAACGTGTACACGCTCACTAGGGAGGGGGGGGGGGGGGGGGGGAAGAGAGAGAGAAAGAGAGAGTGAGAGAACATGAAGAGTGTTACAATCAGTCTCACAACATCCTCATCAACAACAACAGCACAACAGCATTGAACAATTCATGTCTGTTTCAAAGATGATTACTGATGGGAATGAGACAGATGAGAAGGTCGTGTACGGACGACAGCAGAAGAAACCGCGATGGTGGGCAACCAGACAGAATGAAACAAAGTGCGGTGGAGCGCCACCAGGTGGTGGTCTGCTGCTGCTGTATGACTGGAGAGTTTAGGACCACCATGCTCTCACCAGACAAGATAGGAGGAACGCACGACAGAGAGGGGGGGGTGATGTGTTGGAAGAGGGGGGGGGGGGGGCTCTTACCGACTTCCATCCTTTTCACTGCCACAGGAAGCCAGCGTGAAACAGCAGAGAAAAGAGAGAGAGGAGGGCAAGAGAGGGAGGAAGAGGGAGGAAGAGGGAGGAGCCAGAGACAAGTGGGCGGGGTCAGAGCACAGACGTGTTCACAGTTGGCAACGGCAAGGCAGGCTGACTAAGCAAAAAGAGAGACAGCGAAGTGGAGGAAATATGTTTTCATCACAACTCAGGAGATCTAATGAGAAAACAGATAATATTGTAAGATTCTAATCTAGAGCACAGAGGATAGCATCTTGTGGGAGCAATAAGTGGACCAGGTTGCTGTTGGGGGCACATGCATGCATGCACACCTACAGACACGCACGCACGCACGCACGCACACACACACACACACACACACATACACACACACAGGCGTGCGTATAACCGCACATACACACCCACACAAATATGCATACACACACACACACCTGTGTTGAGGTCTCCTTCCGTGAGGGACTCCAGGATGGTGTTCATGGCTCCCATGTAGAAGATGAGACGGAGTTGCGTCACACACATGGTGATGAGGCTGAGCATGAAGATGGGGCTGAACACACTCTTCATGAAGGACTGGGCTGGGGGGGGGGGTGGAGAAAGAACAAACTGAACTCCTGCTTCTTACTCTGTTACAGTCGTATGATGAGTCGATTCACAATTTGGTGTTTCTGAAATGGGGGGGGGGGGGTTACGTTGAGAGTTTGTGGCAAGTCTTTATTCCAAGTGGCCTCACATGTTGTCCCCCCTCTCTCTCTCTCTCTCTCCTCTCTCTCTCTCTCTCTCTCTCTCTCTCTCTCTCTCTCTCTCTCTCTCTCTGCAGTGCTGCATCGTGACATTGAGAGTTCTCTCAGACTGAACACCTCACCACAACCCTGGGAAACACGCTGGTGAAATGTTTCTCCTTAAATAATGTGGTTATTTTAGATGCCTGGAAAATTCACATCTCTGAAAGCAGCAGCAATTGAATTTAGAAAATGAATAGAATTTTGTTTTGATTTTAAAGGAAAACATTTAACATTCATGCATCCATCCATCCATCCATCTTGTGAGTGTGAGTGTGAGTGTGTGTACCTGTAGGGGCAGGTTGGGGACGATGCAGGTAAACCCGAAGCAAACCAGCAGCAGGTTGGTGAAGATGAAGGCGCGCGTGGCGTTGGTGATCTTCTGGATCTGCTTGTCAGGACGCCGCGGCTGCCCGGGCTCTCTGCACACACATGCTGACTAGATCAGACCAACCCAGTGGACTGTACCAACTGATAAACTGATATAGACATACATCCAGGTGGACACTCCCACTTGTGATGTCACTTTGTCACAATGAGGGCCCTTTTAAGGTAAGTGGGGAAGTTCCAAAGAAGCTTGTGTGTGTGTGTGTGTGTGTGTGTTCTTGCTCACTTCTTGGCCTTGGCATCGCTCTCGTCCTTGCAGTCTTTGAGTCTCCAGTCCATGATGTAGCCGATGACGGGCGAGGTGATCAGACACAGGAGCTGCAGCACGCCGAAGATGGACGTGTACACGCTCACTAAGGGAGGGGGGGGGGGGGGGGGGGGGAAGAGAGAGAGAAAGAGAGAGTGAGAGAACATGAAGAGTGTTACAATCAGTCTCACAACATCCTCATCAACAACAACAGCACCAACAGCATTGAACCAATTCATGTCTGTTTCAAAGATGATTTACTGATGGGAATGAGACAGATGAGAAGGTCGTGTACGGACGACAGCAGAAGAAACCGCGATGGTGGGCAACCAGACAGAATGAAACAAAGTGCGGTGGAGCGCCACCAGGTGGTGGTCTGCTGCTGCTGTATGACTGGAGAGTTTAGCGTGGACCACCATGCTCTCACCAGACAAGATAGGAGGAACGCACGACAGAGAGGGGGGGGGTGATGTGTTGGAAGAGGGGGGGGGGGGGGGGCTCTTACCGACTTCCATCCTTTTCACTGCCACAGGAAGCCAGCGTGAAACAGCAGAGAAAAGAGAGAGAGGAGGGCAAGAGAGGGAGGAAGAGGGAGGAAGAGGGAGGAGCCAGAGACAAGTGGGCGGGGTCAGAGCACAGATGTGTTCACAGTTGGCAACGGCAAGGCAGGCTGACTAAGCAAAAAGAGAGACAGCGAAGTGGAGGAAATATGTTTTCATCACAACTCAGGAGATCTAATGAGAAAACAGATAATATTGTAAGATTCTAATCTAGAGCACAGAGGATAGCATCTTGTGGAGCAATAAGTGGACCAGGTTGCTGTTGGGGGCACATGCATGCATGCACACCTACAGACACGCACGCACGCACGCACGCACACACACACACACACACACACATACACACACACAGGCGTGCGTATAACCGCACATACACACCCACACAAATATGCATACACACACACACACCTGTGTTGAGGTCTCCTTCCGTGAGGGACTCCAGGATGGTGTTCATGGCTCCCATGTAGAAGATGAGACGGAGTTGCGTCACACACATGGTGATGAGGCTGAGCATGAAGATGGGGCTGAACACACTCTTCATGAAGGACTGGGCTGGGGGGGGGGGGGGGGGTGGAGAAAGAACAAACTGAACTCCTGCTTCTTACTCTGTTACAGTCGTATGATGAGTCGATTCACAATTTGGTGTTTCTGAAATGGGGGGGGGGGGGGGGTACCCCTCTGGGTAATTTGCATTTAACAACTTTTGTCATTTTCATATTGGTTGTAAACAATTGTAAAATAATGCCGGCTTAATAAAATGCGTTGAGTCTGAATATCATTTTAAAATCAAATAAATAAATAATGCATCAGCCATATGAAAACATGTACAAAAAATACAATCTGAATACTAATACAAGTTTGGTCAATTTTTCCATTGAACGACCAAAATTGTACATGAAGCACAAGCCAATGTTTCTCAATTAAAGTATTTGCACCATCCATGTAATGCTCACCACATACCATGCACACATACATTATCATTTTGAACCACAGTTTTAGAGCACCATTTTATCTCACTTTGCTTCAATTCAGTATTTGTTGTTTCCACTCCATCTGTGATTTCTTGGGCACACATGAGTCTATTGGAGCCCAAGCCATCACCTGTTCATACCAGCACCTTATTGTCTCTCTCTCTAAGCCCCACTTATAGCATGGAAAGTCACAGAGAACCGTCAGAGCAGAGGATTCCCTGTCCTCGTACGGGTGGCATGGTAACCTGCGGCGGGCCCAGGGGTCAGGGGGCTGATCATTAACCTGACTCGGGGATATAAATGGCAAATGGAACTCACTGAGCGTTTGGCTACATGGCTACGTGAGACCACCCGGAGTCTCTGGTTCGGAGGATGACTGTTGTCTCTCCATGCATCGCAGTGAGGACATGAAGGCGTTGTTGGCTGGTGGCGCATCCACTGGGGATGGTTCTACATTCCAACGCAATACACTGTAGCCATGGCAACAGGATTTCAGATGTACACACTCCGCCACAACCCTATACACCCTCTCCACACCTAAGCAAAACCTGTACCACAAAGTGTTTGGTTTTGTAATTGAAAGACTGGATGTGTTACAGAAGTCGTGCGTCTTTAAATGGCAGCTGTGCTTCACTTGGGGTGTGAATTCTTGCACATCTGCGCGTTCAGGGTTTTCAGTATAAAATGACCCTAAAGGTGAATTCAGTTACATTTTAGCATAGCATTCTTCACAGGGGAATGATGTGTGTGTGCATGCATGCGCATGTGCATGTCTGTGCATGCATGTGTGTATGTGTGAGAGCGTGTGTGTGTGAGCATGCGTGTGTGTTTGCATGCATCCAGAAAAGGTTGCTTCTGACAAGAAGGACCATGTCCAACTATTACCAAACTAACCACCTGACAGATACACAGATACACATCCACACACATGCACACACACACGCACACACACACACACACACACACACACACACACACACACACACATCAATGCTCCCTACAGTGCTTCTATGAATATGGTCCAATCCAATGCCACGGGTCAACTGGCTTCAAAGAGGCCCAGGAATAGCAAACAGGCCCCCCTCTAGGAGTCCCTGACCCAGAGGATGCAGACGCTTCTGGGGCGCGGGTGGTGAGGCCTGGGGGTGGAGGGTGGGGAGGCTTGGGGGTGGAGGGTGGGGAGGCCTGGGGGTGGAGGGTGGGGAGGCCTGTGTGTAATTACGACAGGGCAGGGGAAACACACCATGCTCTGAGATTGTCTGTGTGAGACTCACTGGTTGCGTGCCAGGCTGATTGACAGGTTGCTAAAACTGCGGCTCTGTAAAGCCTCGCTGGCCAAGGACGAGCTGGCTCAACTACTGCAGCTCTCACAAAATCACACTACATTAGGCCATGATTACAAACGATTTGTGACAAATCCAACAGTCCACAGGGGGCAGGATAGTTGAGTGGGTATGTTCAACCGCCAGCCTAACACCTACCGAGGCATCCTCGAGCAAGATACCCTAACCCCTACTTGCTCCGTAATGCCTGTATCTGAATTCAATGCAAGTCGCTTTGGATAAAGGCATCTGATAAACGACAAATATAGTAAATAGAAGCAAACGCTAGCCTTGCCTCATGACAATAATGCCCGATATATCAATTCTGATCATCTGTAGAAGAGAGAAATCTACTCACTCCTTAGAAGTTTCTCAAGACCCACCTGTTCAGAGTTCACCTGGACTCTGAACAGAGTCCAGGTGAGTCCTCTGACTCCTCCCCCCCCTCGCTCAGATATGTATGCAGGCTACTTAACAATTATGAAACTCGTTCTATTAGCTTCATAACTATGAATGCTTGAAACCTGCTCTATTCTTATCTTTATGTACCACAGTGATATATTACTGTCTCCTTCAACAAATGTACTCTTTGTAAGTCCCTTGGGATAAAAGCGTCAAATGCCCTATATAATATATTATATATATATATTAATATAAATGTAAATGTAAGTTTCAGTGTTGAGCCTGAAAAACCACAGCCACACCCAATCATTCACTCTGTGTGTGTGTGTGTGTGTGTGTGTGTGTGTGTGTGTGTGTGTGGAAGACTTACTCTCTTCCTTGGCCTGGCACTTGACCTCCAGGTCGACGGTGGAGAGGCAGAGCTTGCTGGCGTCCTGCGAGGCCAGGTCGCGGGGCTGCCGGCTGCCCGGGTGCTGCTGCTTCATGGAGTTGCCCACGCTCAGCCGCCGGCCCACCGTGGTCACCTGGCGGTAGAACTGCTTGCCTGTGATCTTGTGGTCGAAGCCCAGCCAGCTGAACTTGATCTTCACCCTGGAGGAAAAGGTCAAAGGTCAAAGGTCAAGTTCTTCCTTTCCTGTTTTTAACCCATCCAATAATCGGACAATGAACACAAATTGTACTGTGGAGAGTGTGTGTGGTTGGTGGCTGGTTTAAGCAGCCTCACCCAGCCCGAGTCGGACTGATTAGAGCCTGGGGCTGCTGGGATGCTGCACACTTGTGGTGCATTGGCTAATCAAGGCCCACAGGTTAAACCAGTCATCACCACACACACACACACACACACTCAGGAGGAGCGCGGATGTCACGCATCCACCACCTGCTCTGCCGGCATAAACTTCTCCAACTCTGCAATAGACCAATTCAAACAACAGCCACCTGTGTTGTCGGGGGGCCCTAGTTTTTAGATTATGGGATGTCATGTAGGATGTGCTCAAAACAACATGTCAACAATATACCTCATCTAAAGTTGTAATATAATAGATCATTTCTAATGTATTTACATGAACAGAGCAAGTGAGACAGGGAGCAATGCCTGGGCAGAGCACAGGCAGAGCACAATGAGCAGGGTGGGGTCAGGGGTTAAACCTGAGGGATAGAGCGGAATAACCAGGAATAACAACCAATCCCATTTGATCTTCTGGTTTCTTTTTGTTCTTTTTGTCTTTCCTGTTCTGGGGGCTGCCATGGGTCTACGTGTGTGTGTGTGTGTGTGTATATGTGTGTGTGTGTGTGTGTGTGTGTGTGTGTGTGTGTGTGTGTGTGTGTGTGTGTGTATGTGTGTGTGTTTGAGTGCACACCAGTACTGACTGACTTTATCAACCTCCTCGTTACAGAATAAATACATGGAGGAGTCCTTCTTCTTCTTCTAAGACGACTACACGTGGACTACGACTACAAACCTGTTGTTATACCAATGTGGCACGTGGCACATGTAACACATTCTAGCAGATTTCACATAACATGTTTGTTTGTTTGTTTGTTTGTTTGTGTGTGGGTGTGTGTGTTCATATGCGTGTGTGTCTGTCCATCTCACGTGTAGTCCATGTCCTCGGGGCCAGGGAAGGGCTCCAGGGGCCAGTTCAAGAAGCAGTTGAGGAAGACGAGGCCAGCGCAGCAGGCCCACACCAGCAGGATGATGATGAAGGTGGCCCCCAGGTCGTAAATAACCTGCCCGCGTAAACAACAGAGTGCCAGTGGAGTCATTAGGACGGCAACAGAGTCGGCCAGAAACCCTTCACGTTGCGGAGGATCAGCCTCAAACAGCAGTTAGAGGCATGCGCAGGACGTTTGAGTGGCAGCCGAGTGTAGCACACAGACAGGCAGACAGACAGACAGACAGACAGACTAACAGGCAGACAGACTAACAGGCAGACAGGGGGGAGGTGGAGAGAGCGGTCACCTTGATGCCGGGGAAGGTGACGGCCGAGGAGGCGTAGGAGCCGATCATCAGGGCGATGAAGGTGGAGCGCAGGTCCCCGAACATGTTGGGAAGCTGCAGGAGAGAACACCAGATAAAACACATTTTAAAACACATTTATTTTCATGTGATCGCGGTACAGTATGTTGGGCCAAAGGTGGGAAAAATCATAAGGGGAAAATAGATTTGGACAAATACAACTTTTATAAATGATGGGAAATTAGCTTATTTTCATATTTACTGGTATAATACAGAGTCTGATGGAGGCTGGTTTGAGAGACATAACTAATATATGAATGATGCCTTTCATCTCCACACAAAGAGCGTCACGGACATTCTCCTTGTGCCGCACGCAAATGATTACCCCTCTAGTCTGGAAACAACCACACAACACAACCTCTGTAGTTTCAGACAGAACCAGAAGAAAGACACATTCATTTTGATTCATGTATTCTTTTTAACTCCAGTGGGTGGAAATGACATTTGGCAGTTCTTATCTTGTCTCGTCTCTAGGTTTGAATTAACGTTTTATGTAAAAAGCCATACTCTTTTGCGCCGCACATGTTTTCGTACGGCTGTTGCAAGTGGACACTACAGTCTACGTAATAGTCAGGTTGTTTATAACTTTGCCTGCCAACATTTGGACATAAGGGGAATCAACACCCTCTTGACGGAAGCCATGAGCACGCACTGTTCCTGTCCGGAGCTACAAACTGTAAACAACAGCCAACCACAAGTCAGCTTGTTGTAAACAGCTAACTGCCAACAATAGCCAAGAACAGTAGCACTGGAAAGAGGGAAAGAAAGAAAGAAAGATAGATAAGATAGATAAGATAGATACGAAAGATAAGAAGAAGAAAGAAAGATATGAAGAAGAAAGAAAGTCAGATAGAAAGATAGGAAGAAAGAAAGAAATTAGGGCAACTTAAAAGTGGAGAAAAGCTCAAAACTTCTCCCAACAGTGACACATTATCCTGGATCATAACAAGTATAATTTACAAGAATCCCCCTCATCATCATCACCATCATCATCCTCACTGTGCTCACGACAACAGGGGGTTGAGGTGAGGTGAGTGTGTGTGTGTGTGTGTGTGTGTGTGTGTGTGTGTGTGTGTGTGTGTGTGTGTGTGTGTGTGTGTGTGTGTGTTTATAACTTTGCCTGCCAACATTTGGACATAAGGGGAATCAACACCCTCTTGACGGAAGCCATGAGCACGCACTGTTCCTGTCCGGAGCTACAAACTGTAAACAACAGCCAACCACAAGTCAGCTTGTTGTAAACAGCTAACTGCCAACAATAGCCAAGAACAGTAGCACTGGAAAGAGGGAAAGAAAGAAAGAAAGATAGATAAGATAGATAAGATAGATACGAAAGATAAGAAGAAGAAAGAAAGATATGAAGAAGAAAGAAAGTCAGATAGAAAGATAGGAAGAAAGAAAGAAATTAGGGCAACTTAAAAGTGGAGAAAAGCTCAAAACTTCTCCCAACAGTGACACATTATCCTGGATCATAACAAGTATAATTTACAAGAATCCCCCTCATCATCATCACCATCATCATCCTCACTGTGCTCACGACAACAGGGGGTTGAGGTGAGGTGAGTGTGTGTGTGTGTGTGTGTGTGTGTGTGTGTGTGTGTGTGTGTGTGT